>CAIGRO010142773.1:0-12832 GCA_903798355.1 Fraxinus baroniana | reverse complement strand
GATAACACTAATTTAAAATAGTACGTTCTTCGAAACATGTGCTACTTCGGGAGCACGTTGTATTTTAATATTGCTTCTTCAAGAGCAATATGTCAATATTCTTCTGGAATATTGAAAAATATAATTTATGCTCTTCATGAGCAAATAATATTCTTCTGGAATATTAATTATAATGTTGTTCTACTTCAGGAGCAACAACATGATACATTGTTAATTTAAAATTTGTATAAGAACATCTAAAAATATGTAATTAGATTAAAAAAAATTAATTACTATGATATGAAGTTGTAAATAAAAATTAATTTCGGCAAAAATTGACACATGCAGCAAACGTAATCCATATAAGTTGAAGGCGGCGGCGGCATAGAGAGAAAGAATTGTGGGAAATTGTGCAAACAAATTTTAAAAAAGGAGATTTGATGTTTGTGGCAGTACTAAGTAATAAATTATTACAAAGTAATGATTCTGTTGTGTGATTTAATTCTTGTGGCAGTAGTGAAGATGGTAAGAGAGAGAGAATTATGGAGGAGTAAAAAAAAATCCGTACCGATGAATGAGGAGAAATTCTTGCACGTAAAAATATTACTACCTTTTGGAAAGAAATCGTGCTGATAACGTGTTATAAAAAGAAAGAAAAGAGAAGAGGGAATAAAGTCAACAAACTTGTGTGTATTATTATGAGAATCAGAACCCTATTCATAGGGTAAAAAATGAGAGTTACAGTTGGAATGAAATTAAATACACTTTCTGAACTAGATAAATTTATCTATGTATCATGATAATACTAAATAATCATCAATAATTATCTCATGATTTTACAAAAAATAATATATTGTAGATGCTCTTATTTAATTAATTTCAAAGACTAAAAGTTTTTAATGATATGTTTTTTGTATGACACCCACATCACATGCACTTCGTGCAATAAAAGTAAGAAATACAAGGGTGCATATTTGGTTTGCTATTTTCAATTTTATGAAATACTGGAAACGTGTTTAATTTAGTATTACTGAAAGTACTTTTTCGAAAATAAGGTTAAAATTATAATATAAAACTTAAAATACATTTTGACATTTTGAATGTTTTCAGTAAAAATTCTAAAAATACTCACAAGTGTTTAAATAAAATTTTAGTTCGACCTTACGTGTGGAATTACACTAATTGAAGCAACAAGTCACTTTTAATTAGTTTCTTTATGGTCAAACATACAATCTAATTTCCCTAAGTTGAATTACCGTAGTTGTAATATTTGGAAAGCAAAAAATATCACAAAGTTTAATGACGAAGAAACCCAACTGGGTAAAAACTGTGAGATCAAGCCAGCTACCTCCACTATAGACAATGTAGGTTACAATTCAATCCCAAACTAATTCCACTAATAGTTATAAACCCTGCAACTTCAAGATCTGCTGCTCATTCCAACCTTACAATCTACTACTGTAGATACTGTCCAACCAACCCCACTAGACCTCCTGATCTACCTCCTGTAAATTCCAAGATCTGATGTCTCAATCTCACGATCTTTTGCACACGTCTCTTCTAAGTGGATACCCAGGAATCACCTATTCCTGTTCTTTTTCCTGCGCTTGAATAACTTCCTCAAAGTGTTAAGGAAGTCGGTGTTTTGGATTAGAACCTTTGATGTTTTCCAAAATCAGGTTGTCAGATCTCAAGAATGATATGAATGATTCCACCAATGAATTGTGTTCTTGGATCTCTCAAATGATAAGAATATGTTATACCAATAAGGTACAATAAGACAATCATATATTTTCATGCAAGAGCATCCGTATATATATAGTTTGAGGTGTATGAGTAGTATGGGCTCTGTAAAACTTTCCAAAATCACGAACTAGGGTTAGCCTTTTAACATTATCGCTCGAGCGAGGAAGACTTGTCGCTCGAGCCAAGGGAATGTCTCTCGAGCAACGCTTGGACAATAAGCAAGCGATAATGATTTCGTTTTTATTGCTCAAGCGATGGCCAGGCATGAGGCTAATAAAATTCCGGCACGTTTCTTCTTTATTTCCAAACTCGAACTCGAACTCGAACTCGAACCCGAACCCTGGGCTACCTAACTCAACTATACAAAACTGCACTTCACTCCTTGACTTTTACACATTTTCAATTAAGTCTTTTTTGTTCACAGAATTGTCAATTAAAATATTGAACTTAACACATTCCAAGCCTTGGGACAATGACCTACGCACACCGCGAGAAGTTCCTTGTTCTATAGAGGTTTTAATTTTGTGAATGCGTTTAACTTACTTTATTCCGTTTACAAGAAATCAAATTGTGTTAAGGGATATATATCTCACATCGATAAATGTTGTTGACACAAACCAATTATTAAAGATTTTGGGTTACTCCTCTTAATAAAGTTGATCTTTTAAGATGGAATTTCAAATCTTAACATGGTATCAGAGCTCCAACGAGCGATTCATTCCCGTTAAAACTCTAAATTGAGCACGTGGATTTCAAGATTGGTCTGCTCAAATAAGCCACCATCTTGCGGGGGCGTGTTAAGGGATATATATTCCACATCAATAAATGATGTTAATATAGACCAATTAATAAAGATCTTGAGCTACTTCTCTTGACAAGGTTGGCCTTTTAAGATGGAATCTCAAATCTTAATAAAATTGAAAGTAAAACATGTCTTACTTTTATAATAATTAATATATTATTTTCATTTTTTACCGGCAAAAAAAAGATTAATTATCTACAGAGGACTAAATGTTTTATGCTTAGGCAAACAAGCACAATTAATTGGGATCCCCAGTCCTCATGCCACACCATTATACTCAAGAAAACGATGATAATTATTATGAAAAGAGTAATGATATTTATCATAATGATGATAAAATATCAATAATGTGACAACTCATTATTCATCACATCTATCTCTTCTCCCCTTTTCTTCCATAAAAATTGAACTATTCGATCACATTATTTCACATAAATATCACATTATCAATGTTTCATCATTATAATGATAAATAGTATTATTATTACGGAAAAAGTACATTTGTAATTAAAAAAACATGAATATTATGAACTATTGCCATAGAGGTGCGGCCAATGTTTGGTAGACAGCCAAAAAGTGAGGATTCTACAAACAGAAACTGCTGCAGCAATTGTGGGGGGCAAGAAAACAACAAAAATAGTTGAAAAAATCCATTAAGCAAAGCATGTTTGGATAAGCTAAAATGCATTTTTCATATTTTTCTTTGAGCCATGCATATAAACGTAACATAGTAATCGATTTCACACATTTTTGTGTCTATTTCTTATTTTTAAAAGTGGTGTTCATTGTGTCTTTGATCCATGCATATAGACGTAACAAAGTCATCTATTTCACACATTTTTGTGTCTATTTATTATTATTAAAAGTGATGTTCGTTGAAACTTTATGAAATTTAAAACTTAATAAAATTAGAAAATCTAATTATTTAATTGTCAAGATCATTCATATCAAATCATCAAAAAAAATTAATAATGTGGAAATACTATAATTCTTTGGGAATAATTTTTTTAATAATGGATCTTGATTTCGGATCTTAAATCATGATTATTGACTCTTTTGGTTCTTGAGTTTACCTTCTTGCTCCATAATCTTCATTGTCTTGTTCTTAAATATAATTGCTCGAATCATTATTCTTGATTCTTATTTTCTTTTTCAATCATTGTTTTTGATTGTGGGTTTTGGATCTTCTTCTTCATTATATTTTCTCTTGCACTCTTGTGTTGATGGGATAACACAAAGAATGAGAAGTTACATATGAATTGAAAATCATAACATATTTATAGTTTTCACATGTATTTGACTCATCGTCAAATACAATCCAAATGAATGCAATATCTATACATATAGTCTGACCCACACTTTTTAGATGCCTTAAACCCAACAATTTAATTCTTTATCAAATCTCTTTAATTGGGCTCAACTTTAAGATAGTCATATACACAATTAATTACATATGTAGGCCTACACGACAAATTAACAAACCTAACAATATCTCACTTGGGTCACATATGTTACCTGATAAATGTGTATAACCCTATGACATCAAAACTTTTGCTACTGAAACCAAAAGCATCTCCGAACAATCTCATCCATTGATTATATCAATAAAAGATCAAAGCGATCTTCGTTACAAGTGTCATAACTAAACCAATCAATAGTCACGTATATCAACAAAATAAAATGACATAGATCAAATGTGGATGTATAACATGAAAATTACATGTAATGTGATATAAACATGTCTGTTTTCAACCGGTCTTACCTTATTCTTTAATGAGATCAACCATAAACTTTAATCAGAGGGGAACTGAATTGAATAATTTATTTCTGTAATAAACTGAATATCCAAAGATAAAAATATGTATCTAAAATAGACAACATTCAACTCCCACTAAACTAGCATATTATCAAAAGATGCAATACACATGTGAGTATTATGATTATGAAAGACTGTGGGTGGTAACTATTTAGTAATTAGACCCATGATTATGGAGTTTAGCCTAATATGTTTTATTGAAACCTAATCACTCTAAATTATTTCCTTGTCCACCGAGAACTTAATGTCTATAAACTTTGAAATACAAGACTCTTATTGTTACAGAATAACATCAAATCTATCCAAAATATGCAGCCTACTGACAATATTTTATAGTCATATTCCATGATCAGAATTAGAATATCCAATGATCTCCAATTGATCTGATTTTCTTGAATGTGATCATATAATCCTTAATTCTCTATAGATACCAAAAAGCCAATGGCTGCTTTCCAAATTTTTAGCACAGAGTTAATTAAATATCCGCATATCATTCTAGCAATTAATGTTATATATGGATGTGTGCAAACCTAGATATACATTAAATTCTTAACTACTGAAGTACGGGAAATTTTCTATACTTTTATTTATTTAAATTTATCATTGGGGCATTAATTGAGACTAAATTTGTATTCCTTAGTAATAAAGGTATTGCCTAGTTTACATACCTGCATCCCAAATCTCTTGAAAGAATCTTATCTATACAATTACTTTGTGATAATTCAAAAATACACCGAGAACAATCCTTGTGTATCTATATCCTTAATACAAAAGAGGAGTTACAAAGGTTGTTCTATTTTAAAATTTCATGGCATAAATATCTTGGTTTCGTTCCATAAACGTATATTATTGCAGGCAAACAACAGTATGTCATCGACATGCAATACCAAAAAAATATGCTTACTCCCACTAAATTTGTGATATACACAATCATCAAATGAATTCATCTCAAAAGCAAATGAGATAATTATTTGATAAAATTTTTGATACCATTATGGGAAACCAGCTTAAGCCCATAGATGAATTTCTATAATTTGTAATCCACTTGATGTAACTTAAGATCAAAAAGTGTTACAAATGTCATAATAGTCCTAAGAAAGTCTTTCATAGAAATCAAAGAAAAAATCTCTTTAATGTCAATATCTTCCTTTTTAGTAAATTCATTTGCAACAAGACAGGTCTCATATCTCTCCACATTACCCTTCAAATCCATCTTGGTTTTAAATATCAAGTTACAACCAATGGGCTTCGTACCTTCAGGCAATGGGATGAGTTCCTCAAGTGTCATTATTACTTATGAACTTTATCTCTTTATGCATTGCATCAATCTACTTTTTAGAATCATTCATTTGCATGGCTTGATGAAAGTTGATTGATCAGTTCTTTTTGCATCAATCCATGACATCCTTATTTTCTTGGAGAAAGACAATAAAGTCATTCAAAATTGTCTTTCTCATTTTTATAGTGGATTTTCTTGATGACATTTATTCTTGAGATTGTTGAGTTTATTTTTCTAGAATAATCTCTTGATTGTGTATTGGCGATTTTGTAGTATTGTCTTGATCAGAAATTATTTCTTTAACAAGATATAGAGTAAGAAATTATCCCTAGTCCTAAAATATATATACATATTCTTTCTTCAAGATAAAATTAATTTATCCCTAGTCCTAAAATATATATACATCTTCTTTCTTCAAGACAAAATTCTCAACCTTATCTCCCCTCTCAAACTCTACACCCTCAAAGAATCGAATATTTCTCGTTTTGAAAATTGAACTAATAGTGGGATCTTTTTTTTAAAAAAAAAAAAAAACTTGTAACCCCTTAACAATTGTTTTACTTGGAACTTTATTGAGAATTTAAGTTCCAGTCCTTAGTACTTCTACAGAGAGATTGATGTATTGTGGGACGATTCCCCATTCGTCTAAGAATTTAGTAAAAGGCGCTGGACATTGTTCTCCAGATCCGTCATAACATCATAGTATCCACCACTATGGTAAGATCTTTGTTAAACTCTTTTAGAGAGTTGTTTTTCAATCTCAGTCTTGTATGCATTCAACATGTCTAGCATTTGAGATTTCTCATAGATGTGATATAGGTAGCTATAGTGAAAAAAAATTCGTTTATGAACATAATAAATTATTGGTGACCATTCCAAGAAGTCGAATTGAATGACCCACGAATATCCATATAAATTAGTTCTAAGAGTCTGAAATCCTATTGACACCTAATCTCCTTATGTTTATTTGTTTTTCCTTAATATAATTAACATAAACACTTAAATCTAAAAATTAATGAAATCAAGAATTCATTTCGACACAAGATTTTCCATTCTTTTTTGAGAAATGTTACCTAATCGCTTGAGCCATAAAGAAGCAAAGTTATCATTCGTTAATTTATGTTTAATACCATACGAATTCACATACAAGTTTCTTTATAAGAGGCAATCATATTAAACAGATATAAGTTATCGTAACCGAATAAAGAATCAGTACCTACAATATTTGAACTAAGAAAAAGATCAAATTGACTATTTTCAATTGAATGAGGATAATCGAATCTGTCCAATGTAGAATTATAAACCAAATTCCTTATAAAAGTCAATATCGTGAATATCTCTTTCATATTCAAATCATAATCATTTTCGAATAATAACCTAAAAGTCTATATAGCCTCAAGCTTAACTGATTTGTCATTGCCTCACATCAATTGACTTTTGGCTGTTCACACAACCTCGCATAAGCACACTTATGTGAGTGGTGGCTCCAGAATTTTATCCACTAAGTGTGTCTACGTATTGAAACTAAATTAACTTCAAAATAAACCAAAGTGAGAAATGTACTTTTCTTTACACGTCAGCGTAATATTTAGTACAGTCTTTCTTTATGCATCCTAGATTTTCACAAAATTATCAGCGAGATTTATCCTTTTCGGGCTTTCGCTGTTTATTTTGAACCGAATCGGATGCAACTTTCTAATTCTTTATAACTTTTCCTTAGATGTACTTACCAAATGAGTAATATCAGTTTTATCTTACTTTAGCCTTTCGTTTTCTTACACACAATAATAGAAATCAAAACTAAATGAATGAGCAAGTCATCAGACATCTCAAATTTTAATGCTTTTAGTTTTGAAGCAAGACGAAACATCTTCATGATGTACTCGTATGATGTACTCGTTTATGTTTTTTTTACCCTTATACTTTAGTGAACCTAAGTTCGCTAAAAGCATGCTAGTTCAGATCTTATAGCCTTTTGCAAAGTGTATTTTCAATTTCAGTGAGAAATTATTTGGTAGTAGTTACCTCATCAAACATAGCGCTCCGAATGTTACTGGAATTCCGTGCTTTTTTTTATCATAAGACTTGTGCCATTGAACGACTCCACTTATATGAGTCCCATTTTATTAGCAGGACTTTTATCCATAAGATTAGTGGGTTGTTCAGTCCTTAATGCAAGATCTAGATCGATGCTGCAAAGAACGATACGAACGTTTTCTTTCCAACCCTTAAACTTTGGTTTAAGCACATGAATTGAATTGATTATGGTAGATATTGTAGAAGTAGATGGATTGACCGAATAGATAACTTAAACCTAAATAACATGTTCACATAGGAACCCGTATTGGACAATCAATAATTTCAAATAATGGTGAACCCCCATCACAAGAGAGTGAACACTACATTGATATTTAGTCTTTGGACAGAAATATTAGTTTGTAAATGGCACTCTTGATGTAGTAATCAAATGTTGACAATAAATTCGGTCAAACATCAAGTCTATCTTTGGACCGACTCAATATTCACATAACGAAAAACTTTACAATTGTCACATATTTTTCCCCACAGGCATATAAATGATTCGGTTAAATATTAACCTTCCTTTGAACCAATCAATACCCACTGAATTACGTACACACAACCTTACTTATATCTCAAATAAATTAATTTAGGCAAAAGATGTTACTTTAGTAACATGTTGGTTCAACTAATCCATTTTAGAAAATTATCTGAAATAAATATTAAGTACCAAGATTTGAAATTGATTGTCTCTTAATCCTTATCTTTTATTTTTTATTTTTATTTTTTTGACAAACAAAAAAATTCCCAAAATCTAAAATCTTGAAATTTAGAGCTAAAATTGACATTCCAAAAAATTGAGAAATCCAATATATGAATTTTAACCCTAAAATTCTTGATTCTTAAAGGTTTGACATGGAATTGGCTCAGATACAACTTGTTGAAACTTTAATCTTTATAAAACTTCAAAATCTAATTATTCAATTGTCAAAATCTTCTATATCAAAACATCAAATAAATTTAAAAGGTGGAACATACCTTAATTCTTTGAGAATAATTCTTTAATAATGTATCTTGATTCCGGATTTTGAATCTTGATTATTAGCTATTTTGGTTCTTGAGTTCTTTATCTTAATTTTGGCTTCTTGCTCCATAATCATGATTGTCTTGTTCTTCAATTTAATTGCTCAAATCTTTCTTGATTCTTTTTTATTAATCATTGTTCTTTGTTAGCGTCCAACCTCCGAGGTCAATTAAGTTCGGGTTATAAAAGAAGAGTAGGTTATAACGTGACGTCGGTTCGATTCTTAGCATCTGAGGTTAGTTATTAAAGTCAGATCGCCTATTATTTTGCTTGCACGAGAAGTTTATATAGTTTATCAAGATTAAAGGAAACATAATGATTGAAGATCACTGACAAGATATATAGATATCCAATCAGCTAAATACATATGTAAAGTTCTGACGTCGACGCTTGCATAATCCACCAATCAAATGACCAAGCTCGCTTCCCTAAGTAATTCATTAATTACTAGGGACAACCTGCAGGATTGACCCATAATGATCTGACGATTTGAGCTTGGTAGCCAATCTACTTAGACCAATAAGCGTACTTCTTCAGCTAGAAATTACAGCTGACAAGACATGGAAAGCAGAGTACATGCATATTTTCTACTATAAATAGAAAATGGAAGCAAAAGGAAGGAGAGGATTCGCATTACAACTTTCTTTGTATTATTTAATCATATTTCAAATATCTCCTATAATAAGGAGAAAACCATAATTGTGGTGGTAGAGAAATACTGTAATCCTTTATCATCAAGAAAAAACTTTACTTTTCATTAAGTTGTTCCATACAAATTTCAACGTCAACAAATTGGCACTAGAAGGAGGGCCTCCGACTTGAAAAACAATTCTTTTTCCACGGAATTCACGAAGTAAATATCATTATGGATGAGTCATCCACATCTAGGAGCCAATCTCATACTCATCCTGAACATACCAGCCGTCCATGAAGTACAAGGTGAGGACGAGGTCAAACAAACATTATCGATCCCCAGATAATCACAATGAAAGAAACCATCGAAAAATTGGCAAATGTTGCCAACAGGCTGGAGTAGAATCAAGCTCCCGCCCCGCCACAAGACACTGAGGTCGAATCCCCACTTTGGGAGAAAGTTGGATGACCTCCAACCAGAAGGACCCTCCAGTGTTCAGGAGGAGAATCTTTCAAAAGCCAGACTGAATAAATCAGAAGTTCTCCTATAACTACTAGACCGACTGCAAGGCGAACTACCAATGTGTTCAATAGACTGGGCTCCCAACACTAACTCACACCTATGGGTAGACATGAAAAATCTCATGTTAGACGTTCAGTAGAACAGCCAGAACCTGAAATAAGTGCCTTAAAGAAAAGTATTGTCGACCCGGAAGCTAAAAAAAAGGGAGTACGGAGGAATACCTCACAAAACGTCAATCCCCTTTCATCGAGGACATCATTGTTGAACCTCTACCCGAAAAGTTGAAGATGCCACAGCCCACAACTAACTGGATATGATAGGGAAAGAGACCTTTTTAGCCACTTGGATAAATACACTTCTTAGATGGAGCCTCAGGGAGTAGGAGATGCCATAATGTGTAGCACGTTCCCGCTCACCTTGGGAAACAAAGCCCAAAGATGTTCAGGAGGCTCCACCAAAGATTCATAAAAAGCTGGAATGACCTTGTCCCAGAGTTTCTTGGTCAATTCATGGGCTCTAAAGCAAGAACCACACCTAAACAACGGTTGGTAAGCATTAAACAAGGAAAAATGAAAAGTTATCTTAGTAGATTCAATAAGAAATCCATAGAGATCGAGAATCTTTCTGGCGACGCCGCACTTATGGCAGTCCTCTTCGGATTAAGGCTAAAAATGAGGTTCTAATGGTTCGTATACGAGGATGGACCTCAAACATACCACGAGTTTTTGAGCCGAGCTGAGAAACACATTAGTGCGGAAAAACCCACGTCGGATCAAGAAGAGCTCAAGCTAAATTCAAATCACATAACTTCATAACAGACGAAAGGTAAACAATTAAATAAAAATTTTAATCGTGATAGAAGAACAGAAGGGACCAAGGGTGTTCCAAACCGTACCCAGAAAGATTCCACGAATATCACCATTTGAATGCCACGCTGGAAAAAGTTTTCTTACAGACGGAGGAAAAAGAGGCATTTCACAGACCTCCACCTTAGAAGAAGGAATACCTAGGGAAAACTCCAGGATAGTACTGTCGATATCACAAGTCTATAAGATATAACATTGACAATTGCATAAACCTGAAAGAGAAAGTGGAATCTTTAATTCGCCAAGGTCACTTACAAGAATTCGTGGCCAAACCTAGAAAAGCAAGTCAAATAGATAATCGATAGTCAAACCAATTCGGAACAAATCACCGAGCTCAGGATACAATCGCCCGAACTGAAATCAAAACTCTGGTAAGTGGAAATCAATGTCTCAAAGTATCTAGGAGAGCCAGGCAGAGGCAGGCGCGCAACGCCCGAATTTGGCAAAATTATAATGTGATGTTCCAGAACCTGAGGTCGGCACGACTCCGTATGTAGAATGGTTTGGATTTTCGAAAAAAGATTCATGCGGAATTCTACAAGACCAAAGCGATGCCTTGGTCATCGTTATGACTGTTGCAGGAGTACGAGTGCATCGGACCTTGGTTGACAATGGAAGTTCGGTCGATGTACTATATTTTCGAATGTTGGAGCAAATGGGAATCCAAGAACACTACCTCTGACCGTAATCTAGGAGGTTACATAGATTCTTTGGGGATCCTATTGAAGTATGGGGGCAACTTGTTTTAAATATGGATTTGGGTGAACCCCCTTATCAAAGAAGGATCCTGGCAGATTTCATTGTTGGAGATCTCCCTTCGAACTATAATGGCATATTAGGAAGGCCTTTGTTACATGAGCTATAAGCTAAGACCTCAATCTACCATTACTGTATAAAATTTCCTACTCCAAGCGGATCTGGCGTTGTACACGGAAACTAAGCTGAAGCAAGGGTTTGCAATGTTGATTTACCTAGTCCTCGAGTTCAAATGTTGAAGGGAAATGAGCAAGCAAAGAGAAATAAGTTAAAAGGCCAATCGTTTTCGATCTTACAAAGATCGGTATCTCGGAGAAACACCGTCGAAGAGCTTTCGACGATCAACTCTTGTTTGAAGAAAAGGATGTGGACCCATGTCCTTACTCTGGTATCATGATAATCTCAATACCCATTGCAAGAATTGTTGTACATAAGGTCATGGTTGACACAGGTAGTTCCTTGAACGTGCCCTATGTCCACACGTATTGAGCTTTTTGCAACCGTATTCCAATATGATTCTAGGACTCAATGGGGCCCTTACTAAAGCCAAAGGAAAAATCAGGCTCCCAGTTGAGGTCGGCGAAGCCCCACACCGAATTAGGTTAAATGCAAAATTATGACTCCATCATGGGACAACCATTGTTATTTGACATCAAAGCGATTGTGTCGATGTATCATTATTCCCTTACGTTTCCTACGCCACATAGAGTAGGACAAGTCAAGGGAAATAAACATATCGTCGAAGCGTACCAATAGAGGATCAATCCAGAAACCCATATGATATGCTTGGTGGAATCTAGCCTCAATTCATTGGACCCACAAGTGCGGATGAAGGGTGGAAAACCTGTAGAAGAGTTGGACTTCATAGAGGAAAAAAAGGAATGAGGCTAAGATCAGGAATGCAGTATATAAACAACGCAATGAAATGTATTACAATCAAAAGGTCAAGAAGTGAGAATTCGAGGTGGGCGATGGGGCCTTGGAACCGAATTGGGAGGGTACTTACAAAATAACCAAAGTACTACTTAAAGGAGCCCATGAATTGGAAGATATGGAAGGAAGACATCTACTACATCCCTAGAATACAAATAGCTATGTCAACGAGTTGAGTCGAGCTGACAAAAAAAGCTCGAGCAGAGCTCGAACTTTTTGGACCGAGCTTTTTTAGGCCCGAGCCGAGCCCGATTAAAAAAATGAGGCTCAGCCCAAACTTTCGACTCGAGCCTTAGTGGGTTGAGCCCGGGCCGGCTCAAGTTTTTTTTTTGTTTGTGGCACCTTATAGCCTAATGTCGAGTAACATGTTGCTATCTATTATAACAAAGTAAGAAA
>CAIGRO010142772.1:0-10216 GCA_903798355.1 Fraxinus baroniana | reverse complement strand
ATATTTCATGTTAACTATAAATAATCGTGTTAGTTATATTTTAAACTTTTTTATTCTTATTTTAATTAATTTAATAATTATTATTTTTAATATTTCAAATTGAATTTAAATGCAAATAATAATAATAATAATATCCTTTATAATAATAATAATAATAATAATAATTGTATTAAAAATTATATAGCTAAAATGACAAAAATACCCTCCAAACAAACTTTTGGCAAGTAAATGAAGGGCAAAATTCACTTTTGCACCATTTTTCCAAAATGATGCAAAAGATGGTGCTCCATTGGAGCATTTTGGTGCAAATGGTGTTCATGGGAGATGGCCTAACTCAAGAGAAAAATCCAGTCTTTGAACCCAAAAGAAGAGAGATTTTTCGCTGGTTCTTGAACTGCGTTAATGGGTTGTTTTCTTGGGTGCTTTGGTGGTTCAAAGAATTCCAAACGCCGCAAACAGAGGGTTAATCGAGGCAGCCCTAAAAACCAGGGGCAGACCCAGAATAATTGTTGAGTGGGGGCGAGATTAGGGCAAACCAGTCCGTCGAAGTAGAGGGGTTCAAAGTTGAAGGGGTGGGGGGCTAATGGTGTTCATGGGAGTCCGTCGACAGTCTCGATGCTTTGATTTTGAGTTGCAATAGGTTGCAAATTTGTATTAGTATTGAAACTCAACTTTGTCACCTAAGCTCTTTATTTTGAAGTTATATCAAATCCATGATAGAACGATACCCCCCTTCATCATCCGCAGCAAGGTCTGCCATGGTGGCAAATACGTGACACATCTCATCACACTTCAATTGTCCAGGAGTACTAACCATACCAGTATAATTTACGGTAACCCACGTGTGTGCTCTGCTAACGTCCCTCCTCCATCGGTGCAGTATATACCGATCCGGCATCAGGTCACCTAGTTGCGTATCAATATTGAAATCGCATGCCTACATACTATACCCCAAAATTCGAGCAGTTGACAATTGTAGATGATTACATAGGTCTCTCTCTATGAAATGCCACCTAAATATTTTTCCTCCTTCGTCGCTTGCCACAAACAACATCCTCACATACCTGATACGTTGTCCCATGATATCCTTCTGAAGTAGATTCGACCTGAACTTCGATAGGGTGTACAATTCCTGAAATTGTTTTTCCATTTCGTACATGGTTGCACAAGGTATCATTTAAGAGAAAGACCTGGAATCAGCCTGAAATTCCTTTTCTACCTTATTCCACATGGCTCGCTCGTACTGTTCGACAAACTGCTTTAACGATGTCTTCGAATGCACATAATCGTCGAAGAAGGTGTTCATAGTTTCACTTCTTTGCGTTGTTGACATACTAGCCCATGAAGTTTATTTCAAAAAATATGGCACCCAACGACCTCTATTTTCGTACAATTCGGATAACCAATTATCATCGCGTAAGTCATACATATCGATCATCACTCTCGAACCTTCCTCAATTTCTTCAACAAATTGTGAATCATAAACCAACACATGTATACTCGAAAATATCGAAACCTTATCCACATGATATCCAAACTTTTCAGACAACCTTTTCAATATGTGCCAAAGACACCATCTATGTTTAGTATTCGAAAAAATTATCTCAATTGCATTTTGCATCGCTCTGTCTTTATTTGTAATTATTCCATGCGGAGATTAACCATGCATGCACTTCAACCATGTCTTGAACAACCACACAAATGTATCGTGTTCTCATTTGATAGCAAACCATAACCAAGCAACGTTGATTGTCCATGATGATTCACGTCAACAAAAGAGACAAGGGAATATCATACTTATTGGTAAGGTAGGTTGTATCAAATGTCACAACATCCCCGAATTCCTTATATGCTTGCCTGCACCGATTTTCAGCCCAGAAGACATTTCTCAGGCGCGAATCATCATCCAAGTCAATACTAAAGTAAAATCTGGAGCAGCAAGATTGCATTTCAGAAAAGTAAGACTGTATTGCAGCTGCATCACCCTCACCTAGTCTTAGCCGTCTCACTCATTCAATGTAATTTCGACAATCCTTTTCAATGCAAGTCATGTTCTCGTAGCCATCGGTCTAGAAAACTACGGAGTTAAAACTTTTATGTAATGGTATCCCCGCTACATCATTCAATTCGAGCTTTCGTTTCACGTAAGCACTAATATCTCGGTTGCATCGATACAACCTCGACTTAGTAGAACTCGTCTTGTGATTGTGGTCAAGATTGACTGAGTTAATCTTTCAGTAACCATGTATATCTAAAGAAACAGCGATCCTAGATTTACAACTCGTCTGAATTGTTGGTTGCGGTTTTAAAGAAGTGCTTGTAGTACCAATTCTTCATCCCTCTCCACTACACGTCAACGTGACAAATCTCAAAACACCATCATCATCCCTCCTTGAACTCCTCTTCCTAATTGGAAAACATACGCCATAAGCATATCTTGAATAAAAATCATACACTTCTTTTTCTTCCATGAACTGCATACCAACTTCAAGCACAGTCATTCCATTTCCTCCTATTGTTTCATCTTCCACAACATTCACATTCTCCTCCACATTCTCATTTTCGAAATCGACGAACAAAACATCTTCCATATTTGGCTGATCTTGCAAAACATAAACACTCATCCATTAAGATTTTCAATTAAAAATGAACATCAAAGTGAATTGGTGTCTAAATGAAATAATTTGTAAACTTGTGAGGATTCTGAAACAAAATTTTAGTAATTAAATTAACACTAAGTACAAATTTTAGTTCATCAGTAAAATTAATCCACAACCACAAAAATGGCACTACATTTTCCCAATCACATAATTGAGACAGAAATCTGTCTGTCAACTTCAAATTCTTGCTGCCAGATTTTTCTCGTTGCAAATTTTCTATGAATTTCATCTCACATTTGCTTCCAGAAGCAAAAATGGCAACTGTACTCTCTCAGTTCAAGGCTAAATTTCTTAAAGCTAATATATTTTGACAGTATATTTAGTGAATGATATGTTTATCATGCAATTTTGGTGTCTTATGTTTCATTTAAACTACTATATTAATCAAGTCTCCTAATATTGGCAGCAAGTAATTTATTATACTATCATCTTTGCTCAATTTTAGCTAGAATGAATCAGAAGGATAGTTGTGATCTTGAAATTTGATGGTCTGTAGTTCTCGCAACAAATCATAGAAGAAGAAGACGTCTTAGATATTGTGCTTCAACAATAATTTTGTCCCCCCGTGTTTAAGATGAAATTTCTTAGTTTCTCTTATCTTTATGGAGGGTGTAAGAAGTCAGATCTCATGGTGCTTCGTGGGAAGATGAATACATTGAATATTCTTTAGTTTATGTGTGCATTTACTCAAATTTCACAGTAACAGAGCACAACCATAATTAATAGCTCCTAAAAACAACTCCAATCTCGAACAGAGGTAGATTTTACCCTAAAGCCACATTCTTACCGTCATTTTCAACGACCCAATTCCGGAGATGGAGAACATGGCTGGAGTGGAAGAAACACGCCACTTGCCGTCTAATTTCAGCCTCTGTATACCTGTGTGCCACCTAATCCGCCAAAATGGGCCGCCCAATTTCAGCCTCTTTATATGGAAAATATGCCGTCTAATCCGCCAAAATGGGTTATGATTTTGTGTAATTTCAATTAGTGGTGAAGTTTGCTGTTTGAAGAATTGATTTAGGAGAAATGGGGAGAGAGAATGTTTTCGGCTATTCTGAATTTTTCCCAGCCCTCACCTCCATTTTGGCGCCCATTTTTCTGTGATAATCACAACGGTCCAAACCCATTTCATCTCCACCTTACACCTCACTTTGTTAGCCAACTTTGTCAAAGAATTTTGTACAAACAGCATTTTCCAAGAGTTAATTGTTTTGGTGGCCACTGTACTTTATCCATCCTCTCGACTTACCTATTGAACTTTACAATGCTTCTGAATAGCTATTCAACTTATCTTCGTTTCACTAAAATGACCATCGGATGGATTCTGTACGTGAACGTGTTGACGTGGAAGACGAGAAGTTGATGTGGCCGTTAAAATTGGTAACATCTAGAACACGTGGACGACGAACCCCCTAAACATTGCCTTAGATACAATTAAAAAAAAAAAACAATGAAAACAAAAAAAGGAAGAGTTAATTGTTTTGATCTTTTGTACCCAATATGGCTCTCGAGTCCCCAATATATCCAATTACAGGATAAATTTTTACTTTCGAAGAAATGCTTACTTTTTTTCTCAGTTTTGTGAAGAACAAGAAATGCTGCTCCGAAAGCACATCTCCCAATCTGCTCAATTACTTCCTAATCTCCCATTTTAGATTTGTTATCACCATTCTCCATCTCCATTAGGCACTTCAAATTTAAAATTTTCAACTAAAAAATTCAATCTTCATGCAAAACTTGCTCCAATTAAGCAAGTTCCTATAAGCAACCAAAAAAATCAAAGCTTGAAATTGTTTGAAGTAAATTATAGCCTTCTTTTCAGGGAGCCCCTTAAATAAAGTGTTGGGATTGAGTAGGGTAAGGCACGTTTGCTTGGGTGGAAGGATTTGGGAGTAACGGCTAGGGCTCTGGTTCTTCATTTGGGGATGAACGGGTTTCAATTCATCAATTAACTCTTCCTTTTTCCATCTTTTTTAATTGTAGCTAAGGCAGTGTTTGGGGGGGTTCGTTGTCCATGTGTTCCAGATGTTAGCAATTTTAATGGCCACATCAGCTTCATGTCTTCCACGTCAACACGTTCACGGACGGAATTCATCCGATGGCCATTTTAGTGAAATTGAGATAAGTTGAATGATTATTTGAAAGTATTGTAAAATTCAATAGGTAAGTCGTAACGATGAGTAACGTAGTTAACTGAGATTAATTTTAACGGCCACATCAGCTTCCTGTCTTCCACGTCAACACGTTCACGGATGGATGGCCATTTTAGTGAAATGGAGATAAGTTGAATGACTATTCGAAAGTATTGTAAAATTCGGTGGGTAGGCCGCAGCGATGGGTAAATCAAATCTCACTCACTCTTCTCCAAAACCCTTAAAAATCACCATATCCGAACGGCTAAACCCTTGCGATTACAACTTTTCTCGCACTCAAAACGTACGCTGAAAAATGGCCGCCGCTATAGCCCGATCATTTCTGTCCGTCCGATCAACCGGTGCCAAAGCTTCTCTTCTCCTCCAGAAACGCCTCTTCTCTTTCTCTATTTCCAAACCCGGTTACGTTCGTCCTGGAACCGGGCCCTTTTCTTCCACCCGCTCTGTCGCACCAGCTGCCTTATCCCACTCCCTGCAGGTTACTTCCCCAAACTTGACCCGGTACAACACGGTCAGATGCCGAGTCAATCGGTCCGGCTCTTCTTACTCACCGCTGAACACGGGGTCGAACTTCGGTGACCGCCCGCCCACGGAAATGGCGCCGCTTTTCCCCGGATGTGATTATGAACACTGGCTTATTGTCATGGATAAGCCTGGTGGGGAAGGGGCGACTAAGCAGCAGATGATTGATTGTTATATTCAAACGCTTGCTAAAGTTGTTGGAAGGTTAAATTTTTATGCCTTCTTGATGTTGGATATTTCTTTATATTTAATAGCCTGATAGTCTTACTATGATAATATTCACATTTTTGGTGATAGGAATAATCTTCAGGCAAATTACATCTTTGGTTAAGCCCAAAGTTCATTTATATGGAAATAATCTTCAGGCAAATTTTTATGCCTTCTTATTGTCGTTAAAGAATGTTGAAAATAAGTAAATTTTGACTGTAGGGATTGGGTTACATTTTTACCAACCAAAAACAAAGTTGAAGCATTGTTACTCTTTTTTATTTTTTTAATGGAACTCGCTAATAATAATGTTATAAAAATTTTAGATTTAGAAAATTCAGTATCTTGCTGTGGAGCATAGTGTCGTAGTTTCTAATAATCAGTCGTTTGATTGAGAAAGGAAACTGTGAGACATGAAGTAAAATGAATTTTCTTTTATGAAATGATTTTTTGATATTATATATATTATTGGATACTTATTACCGGGTTATGAATTCTTTCTGGTGGTTTTAATAGTGAGGAGGAGGCTAAAAAGAAGATATATAATGTGTCATGTGAGAGGTACTTTGGATTTGGGTGCGAGATTGATGAGGAGACCTCAAACAAGCTTGAAGGTTAGTTCTTGGCAAATGACAATTGATTTTTTTTCTTCTTAAAAATTTAGTTCAATTATTGATATGTATCAGACATGATTAGGCATAAACGACTTTTTATATCATTGTTTCAACGTTTTCCATTTTTGTGTAGGATTGCCTGGTGTTCTGTTTGTTCTTCCAGATTCTTATGTTGATGCTGAGAATAAAGACTATGGAGGTAATTCTTCTTCTATAAGTTTCTTTCTGTCATATAGGATTCTTATAATTTCTTTGTTACAGTCTCTCAGTGCTATTTGATTAACATACTACACGTGGGTTTGGTATGTGTTGCTCTTTTCGTCCAATGTGCACTACTGGCTTTTGATATCATTATATGTTTGCATTGTAATATTCATTCTAATTGTACCAAGTTGGCATCTGGTTCAAGTATGTAGTGTCAATTATCATATAAATCTTATTCATTGGTAACTTTTATGAACTTCAATTCTAAAGTAAAATGCAAAACAATACCCTCACTTTAATAGAACAGGGCTAGGATATTCTGTTACGAATATCCATTTTCTTGTTAAAGAGCTTTATATTAATCTTTATGCATTTATATTTAGTTTGTCTAGTGAGGAGTTTTATATTTTCCTATTGATTTTTACCTGTAGTATAAAATTTAAAATGTTTGCCGCTTGTAACTTGGTTCATTTAGTTAAGACTGAAGAGTTGTGAGGACTTTCGGCATCACTCAATGCCAGTGGGTTTTATTCAATATATAACTGATGCTGGAATGGAATATGCAATTTGTCAGTGTCCTTCCTAATACGCAATATTACTGAGTGGAAAATTATATTGCTGGAGTGTGCCTGTGTATATTACTTAAACCTCAAAAATGATAAATAGTAACTCAAAATTAATAATGGGAAGTTAT
This sequence comes from Fraxinus baroniana, assembly GCA_903798355.1. Classification (NCBI taxonomy): domain Eukaryota; kingdom Viridiplantae; phylum Streptophyta; class Magnoliopsida; order Lamiales; family Oleaceae; genus Fraxinus; species Fraxinus baroniana. The sequence continues at coordinate 3,159 of CAIGRO010142772.1, read as the reverse complement.
TAAGATGTATGGTGGAAGAAACCCCTTCTGAATCGGATATGCAACATACCACTCTTTACCAATACCCACTTTTGGTACTATGGACAGGTAATAGGTTGCACTTTGTGCAGCAGCTGATGAGTATTGACTCCCTGAATGTGAAATAAGGAAGTTGTGACAAGTATTTCCATTTTCACCTGTTGAACATAACTCTGTTTATGATATCAGATTGATGGATCTGAGTGTTACAACCAGTTATTTTACATTTTTGTTAGTTGCAATACAATAATATTGGATCAAAATAGAAAGAATTAGGGTCTTGAACCTGTCAACCTTTTGATAGTGGGGTCCGGAACCTTTTTTTGGCCCCGGGTCCTGATGGAAATGCCAGTTTGACAATTGGAAAATCAGTTCTTGTTTACAAAGACATTTGTACATTTATTTTAAATTATAACGAAAGAATAAAAATAAAGAAAAAAGAATAAATCCCTTGTTTGGTTTAGATAAAAATCAGATATTTAGTAGATTTTAATAAAAGTTGATGGAATGTGTGGTTGAAAAGTCCTAAGCCCCATGAAGTATGTGGTTAAAATTAATTGTTGACATTGATTTAGATTTTAATTAGTTTTTTAGTTGAACCAAATAGGGGCAAAGAGTAAGAATTTTTTCTTTTAAAAAGAACCTCCCTCAAGGCCCCTCAAAACTGAACCCGTCTACACTGCCCAAATATGCGGCCGCAACTCCGCCATCCACTGCCACACCACATGGGCAGCTTGCCATCGCCAGTTCGGGGATGGAAGCATTAGATATCAAAGATCATATTCCAACCCAATATCTCAAAACCAAAAATCTCATTGTTGCCTGATTTGGTTCTAAGTGTGTCGTTTATATCTGTATCCCAAAATCCAAATATCATGACCTCTTTGCTTTCATCGTTTTAATTGTCCCCGTCCAGCATTGTTCGAAAAGGTTGTTGAAGCTTGCAGAGCTTTTAAGATTGAGTTCATATCTGGGGCTATTTTCTTCTGCAGATTTCTGATTCTTTCTTGTCACGTGAGAACAACGGCGACAGGGTTTTGTGTATATCAAGTCCAAAAGCTTGATAAAAGTTGGGTCGTCGCCTTTTTCTTAATCTTGATTTTGTATCACCTATTTTTTGATATAATGATCATTTTTCTTGATTTGATAGGTGCTCCTATTTCGGGTGAGGTTGAGGACTATTTATTTATTTATTTTCTTAGAGATTAGAATCATATATTTGTTTGGCTGTGATGCCCTTGTTTAAAATTATATATGAAGATGTAGATGTTAAGAAAACTAAAATTGTGCCTTAAATTCATTTTCAGGGTCATTTATGTATTGTATTTGGTATATAAAAGTTCTGAAGTGGTATTTTTTCAACGTTTACTTGTAAAAGAAAATTTGGACTTCAAGTCATATTTATATTTTCCTGAAAGTATTTTGAGCACCATTACTGTTTAATTGAGTCTTGCAAGTCAAGTTAGATATTAAAGCATTACCGTGTAACATAGCATTTGAAAGAATTTGTTTATATTTTCCTCTTGGTATGAAGATTAAGAATGAGATATCTTTTTAATATGTTTGAACTTTTCATTGGTTCACCAGCTGAACTCTTCGTGAATGGAGAGATAGTTCAAAGGTCACCTGAGAGACAGAGGAGAGTGGAGCCTGTGCCTCAGAGAGCTCAAGACAGACCAAGATACAACGACCGAACTCGTTATGTTAGGCGCCGTGAAAATATGAGGTGAACAGTGAAAACAAGTCTATGCAGAGCCTAATTTTATGATATTTGGAATGCTTTAACATCAAGGGGTTGTATGTTGATATTATTCTGTTGCTGGATTGTTGTGGACCTGTTGGTTAGTATTCTAAATCAACTCTGGTAATATGTCAAGAATGCTCGAGTCTGTTCTCTACTCTTGGAATCATTAGTTTATAGATCTCAAACTGTTTTCCATGGTGCAATCTACTCTTCATCTATTTAGGCTTGTTTGATAGGGCAAGTTTTCCATGGAAGATGGAATTTTTTTTGCCATTTTCCAGTTTTTATAGTGTTTGATAGGAAACATTTCACAGGTAGTTGATTTTCCATCATTTATTGGTTTGCCACATTTTCTTGCTTTTTGAGATAAATCAATTCAATTGGTTTTCTAGGCAGCAGATTTTTGTTATTTTTTTTTATTTTTTCGGTGTGCAATGGAAACAAATTATATCCCTTTAATGGACAATTTTCATGAAAAATAAAGCCAAACGAACACTTAAAGATCCAAAATTTCAATACTTTTCGGGTGAAAAATTGTATCAATCAAACATAATTAATTGACAATTCTTAATAAAATAAGTTATAGGCAATTCAATTTCATAAAATTCATTTTCTTTTCACCAAAATTTCATTCTTGGAATCAAACGGATTCTTATTTATGATTTTTAGTTGAGTTTTTTGAAGTGACGGGGGAAAATGAATCAATAAATTTTTGATTAGTACGTACCTTTAGGCCATCTCTAGCCAGCGCTGCACTAAAATTTGCATCATTTTGTACCAAATCTTGAATCAAACTAAAATTCATTATCAAAACTTATACCAAATGAATAGTGTGTAATTATTTTTTTTTATTCTTAGTAATTTATTTATTTATTTTACAAATACATAAATTACTAAATAAATAATTTTGTTAAATTCAAGAAAATATTAAATTCATTAATAAATATATCATTAAAATATAGTACAATTAGTATAATTATTTCAAAAATGAATTAAATCATGCCATTAAAAAATAGTGCACTGCATTTCGAATTTGAAATTTAATTTTCGAAATTCGTATATTCTTCCCACAAATGATTGATTAATGCATTTCGAAGTGCAATGTGAGTCTCTTCATCCTTGATATGATAAGCAAGGAATTCTTGAAAACGATGATTTTCTTCTTCAACCAATTCAACTTCTGGACTTGGCGTTTCCGTCCATTCTCGAATGGTGCATCAACATTACGTTCGTCCTCAATAATCATGTTACGTTTGAAATTATTTTGAAGATGTTGGAATTCTGGAAGCGATTTTTCAGATTACTACATTATACAGTTGTTTTTATGTATCGTTTTCTTTAAATAAAACTAGATTAATGTAGGTATGCTTGTTGTAACATATTTCATGTTAACTATA
>CAIGRO010142757.1:757-14019 GCA_903798355.1 Fraxinus baroniana | reverse complement strand
ATACTTACTATAAAAATGGGCATAATACTAACACTATGTGCAACTTTCCATACCTTTTTGTTTATCCTCATGAGAATTTAGTGTTAGACTCTATTGTTTTTCATGATGGCTGCATTTTGAATGACTGTTGAAGGTTTACTCTGTTTCTATTGAATGAGTTAAATTACGCTATTTAATTTTATCTCATAACTGACATGAATTATGTCGAGGAAAGTGTATTCTACATTTGTTTGTGTAACGTTGGTCTCTTTTCTGTGCTTATAGCTACTGGTTCAGAAAAATAAGTTGCAGTAGCTGGAGGTTGACATTTCACCTTTGTGTTGGTTTTGTTCTTTTCATCTCTTATTTTCCTCTAAAATAATAAAACTTTCCTCCAAGTGCCTTGGGTATTTTTTTTCCACCAGTTGAACACATAGACACACATAGAGACTTCATTAACCTTATTTTATAAATATTTACTCACAGTACATTTTCATTTTCTGATCTGCTAGATGAAAAATATTGTAAGCTTTCTGGAGATCTAATGAAATTGGTGATCTACCCCTGATGATTGTAAAAACCAAGTACTGGAGCAGTACATAGCTAGAATCGACATGCACATGTACAAGATTGAGTAAATTGATTTACATGGTATACAGAAACCAATTTTCATGAGTGTCTTGCATTGTTATCATCTTTCATTGGATCCATATAAGAAGTTTTTTTTTCCCCTAATGAACTATGAATTCTACTCATCCTTTTTTAAATCCTTGGTATCAAAATGAAACTTTTGAGGATTTTATAATCATCTACTATATGAGATGACTTGTTTTTGATTTGTCAGATACTCTCCTGAGCAATTATATGCTGTCGTTGCTGCTGTTGACTTATACGAAGATTTTCTTCCCTGGTGTCAGCGATCAGAGATCATTAGGCGCCATCCAGATGGATCTTTGGATGCTGAACTAGAAATTGGTTTCAAATTTCTCATTGAAAGTTATGTGTCCCATGTGGAGTTGAACAAATCAAAATCTGTAAAGGTGCAAAATCACTTTCAGTATGAGGGCTTTCTTTTCCTAGTTTTCACTTATAATACTTCTAGTCTTTATAATGTTCTTAGTACACGCATTTATTAAGCCCATATTTGGTAGAGATTAAAATAAGATTTTTAGTAGATTTTGATAAAAATTGGTGGAATGTGTGAACATGTGATTAAAATTAATTGTTGATTTTGACTTAAATTTTTAGCGTTACCAAACAGGGGCTAAGTATGAAAAAATTGTAGATTTTTTTTCTTGGGGATCGGGCCAGGGGCATTGTGGCTTAATTGTAACCATTGTAACTAAAATTAGAATGGCATAATCTTAGTGTTGTATAAGTTCAAAAGTATTCTGTGGAAATTTTGAAGTTTATCTATTTGATTCTGTAGTACTCAGAACTCAATAAGTTCGAATGTAATTGTTATGTGAAATGTCAAGTAGTGCTTGAAGAGGAAAATTCATAGTCAGAAACCGAATACCAATGCCACATTAGGTTACCAAGTTGGTTTTGTTCTGGGTTAGAAACAGAAACTGGAACAAAGCCTTCAGTTCTTTTGTGTTTTGTGAGTGAAGACATCCACCTGATCTACAACCTCAAAAACGACCATCTCACGATAAACCTCTCAAAACGCCAATCCTGTTATAGACTCAATGAACAAGACCAGTCCCACACGCAGTTCTTGGTATAAAAGAAGAGGAGATTTTTGACTTTTGCCAGTGACCAAGTCTACTTGTCAATTAGTTTCTTCAAAAAAATTCAATTACGCTGGACTGAAAATCTGAAAAAAGATAGAGAGAGACACCAACTATAAATACCTAGACCGATTAGAGGAGGGAGAGATGAACATGAGGTCGAGCAGCCATTTCTTCGTTGTGGAAACCGTGACTGAAGGGTAAGTTGGTTATTTTTAGATCTATTGATTGAGGTTTCAAATTAATTTGCGAGTGATGGAGTAATTGATATGGTGTAGAGATTTCAAAATTCAGTGGATATTTACAGGGATGGTTATGATTAAAATCATGTTCCAGCAGGATTTTGATGAAGAATATGGTTGATAACAGTGTTAAATGGAGAGAGGGTAGTAGATCTAGTTAATAATTCATTGTAGCACGGATAGGTTTCCAAACAGCCCCTAATGGATGAGGTAGTAGCATGTTAAAAGTTAACGTAGGATTTCTATCTGTTCATGTGGTTATTATTAACATGGTAGGGTGACCTGCCTAATAAGGTTTTTGTTTGACTTTGTACAATATATTATTACTAATGGGAATTAGACTTGTAGATGGCTTGGAGTGTACTATTGAATCATGTGTCTTGTTTTCATGTAAATAAGAGGTAGTTGTACTGGTTGGATCCTTTATCTTCTAATGGTTACTTGTGCAATATGTTTCTTTGTGCCCATGTCAACTTGTGTATATAGTAAGCCTTTGTTTGAGGTTTTTCTGAGTTCCTTTTGGAATACCAGACTTCTACAGACATCAGAGATTGTAGAAAACATTGGATTGTTTTGCCAGTGGATAGCAATATGATGATATATATGTGAAAACTATGGTAATTTGGAATTTTCCTCCTTTTCATGTATTAGCCTAATTATGATGACACGTGTGATGTGAATGCTCTCATACATGATAAGAAGTTATCACATATTCTGATGCACAGGATTTTGTGTTATTTGTGATGGTGTCTGTTCATAGATTAAGAATCGGACCATTTGTGAGAATAGTTTCAATTTTTTTCATTTACCCAACAAATCTGAGTTAGTATCCTATTCTCTTTCCCTCCTAATTGAGAAAGATTTCATATTCTGAAGGTTGTTGAAAAGTTGATCAGTTGAGTAAGGAGAAGATTTTTAAAATTTGCAGTCTGATCCTGTCTAAATGTATTTAATGGCACATAAAGCACTCCAGCAGGGTGAGAAGGTTGTTAGAGGACATGTTAACTATAATGAGGCACAAGGTCGTGTACAAAATTCTCTAGCAGTAGATTTTATTAATTTGTATATCTTCTGATCTTGCTGTCTTGGAAAAGGAAATAAAAACTGCATGTCAAGCTGAAAATCAAGGATGACTTTCCTCAACCCAATGTTATGGTGTAGGAAATAGTTAGCAATCACAAGTTACTGTATATTGAAATATCTCTAGCTCACTATAGAAATTTGACCAATTAGGTTCACCACTATCCTCATATTTTGTATATATTTTAGTTATGATGGATTGCTAAATAGATTGCATAGATAGCTCAGTCCTATAATATTCTTTTCTTGTTCATGTATTCCTTAATGGGTATTAATTACAATGATGAATACAACTTCTAGCTTTTTAAGCTCTTTAAAAATACCTTTTGTTTGGAGGGTTATCCCTATAGTTCCCCATTTACTGAAACCTGGGGTTTGACGTGATAAGAGTATGCAATGTCCTCTCATTTTTGTGTCAGTGTGGATAAGATTTTTCTTTGAAATTTGGAATCAGGTCCTTGCAATTCGAATGCATGAAAGCTAACTCAAAACCGGACAGATTATTTCCACTTACAATACTGAGACGCCAACTCCATTTTGCAAAATATAAAGCAAGTTTTTGAAAAAGACATTAAATTATATTCTCTTTGACCTGATTATGGTGTGAGCTTGGGGAGGGAACTTGCCATGCAAGGAAGGCATACTTAACTATGGATTCATTTGCTTAGGATGACTGTGCAGGGCAATCATATGGTTAAGTGAAGAGAAGAGTTAAAAGTTTTAGAGGCAATACTCACCCACTCAATTGTTATGAACCCATAGATACGAAGGCCTTTCTTGTAGACTGTTCTTCCTTCGACATAGACAACCTTTCTATAGGACTCAGCCAATTTACATGATGCCTTGAAACTTAAGTTTGTTACTATTAATATTGTTTATTGTTTTGGTTATGTGGTAAATTATTTTGTAACTTGCTCGTCTTTGTTGATTTTTCTTATCTCCTGTTTTCTTGTAGACAACTTCATCCCAAAGTGGCCTTTTTGATCATTTGATCAATGTCTGGGAATTTAATCTGGGACCTGTTCCAGGAACCTGCAATCTTTATTTCTTGGTGGACTTTAAGTTCCAGTCACCATTATATCGACAGGTGAGCATCTACACTATATTAGTTTGTGCGACAACTTGGATAGGAGTATAGCAGTAATAATATTTGTAATTATTTTAATTCATTTTGGTAGATTAATTATCTGGTTGATTTGTTGGGATATTGAATGACATTATCTGTTTTGTTTCTATTACTTCCATTCACCGGATTAAACCTGATATTGAAATTCTGGGATATGACGTAATTTCCACGTCAATATAGAAGTTCTTAGTTGAAACATTATAGAAGGAATTAGAGTATTGCCCTGTAAGAACTCAACCTCTTCAGGGCAACACCAGAAACGATGGCAAAAATTAGAAGATTTCTTGTCAATGTCCAGGGCTTCTTTTAAGACTCCTTTTTCTAGTTATTAGAATAACTTATTATGCTCATCATCCATATAAAATTTAGTTTCCTGTACAGTTACTAGGAGGAATTATGAACACATCAAAAATATTCATGTTACTTTGGTGACTCTTGCCACCCCCAACCAACAACATAGAGACATGCATTTTTACTTCAAGATGTGGACATGTGCTGTTACTTTTAACAATCCTTGATCTGATCTGCAATTGGAGCCCTTTTTCCATCTCAGTTCAGTGTTGCCATCGTGAATTCAATCCTCTGCCTCATTTTCATAATATATGAAAGGGAAAATTGCAGCCAAGGCACCAAACATTTCATTTAGTTGCAGATTTTATCCAAACCTTTCATTTGTATATGAAAAGGCGGACTTGAGGCGCGCCTCACCATGAGGCGTATGGTTGCTACCTCAAGGCGCTTCTGCTGAGGCAAAAATTGTGAGGCAAGCGCCTCTATAATTGAGGCGCACGCCTCAAGGCATGCGCCTCACTTGGTATTTTTTTTTTTTTCCTGTTTTCAAATTTATTAGTAAAAATCTGACTTGCCACTTCTTAAAAAAAAAGGGCCCATTAAAAAGGATTTTGTGGGCCCAAGTGTTACAACAATAACCTAAAACCGTAGATCTCATATATGATATATACAGACCGAAAATGAAGAGAACTGAAAAGTCAGAATTCCGTCTTCTTCATGCTCCATAGAATATGAGCTTCCACCATGTTACTTACTTCCAGAATTTTTTACTTACTATATGACATGAGCTTAATGTTTTACTTACTATATTTTTTACTTACTAGTTACTATATGACATGACACATGAGCTTAATTTTCAGCTTCTGTTTTAGACATGTTACTTTTGTAATGTTTTTTTTTGCTAAACGTCTTCTTTTCTTTAGATGGGCTATATTTCTATATGCTAATGGCTATATATTCTATTAACTATATGCTCCAAATTTGATTTTTTGTATTATTTTATAATTTTTTCACTTAGATTTTTTTTTTTTTTTTGTGAGGCTTACGCCTCAAATCGCCTCAAGGCTTACGCCTCGCCTCATAAAGAAAAACCGCTTCAGTACTTAGTTCCGCCTTTTTAAACCTTGGTATCACCTACAATATCAGACCTTTTAAAAATTAGCACATGAAGTCCAAATTGATAGAGATCGTTAATTTGACCGTTAGTTGACCAAAGTAATTGATTTTGACCAAATATAAAAGGGGTAAAATGGTAACTTTATAATTTTATTATATAATAAATAAAAAATTAAAAGAAAAAAGACAAGGTAGTATCATTTTCACTCAAAACTCACATCGTCAAAGAGGCGCAAAATTAGTAGACCTCGAGCCCATTCGCCGTCTAAAATTGACAAAACCATGGCTCTTCCTCTCGCCGTCACGGGACCCTCTTGGCTGCTTGATCAGCCTCGCAGTAACTATTTTCGTCTCTGAAGCCATTTGCTTCCAAATTTCTGAAGCCAGTACTTATTCTCATCTCTTCCATTTGCTCCCAAATCTCTAGCAAATTTGGCAGCAAATAGATTTGCAATACCAACATTTACTTATCTCACCTCGCCACCACGTCAAGCAATTTGAGAAAAACTCTAAAGGGATTTAAAAACAATTCAATCTAGAAACCCCACAAGATTTGTTGACTTTCTAAAATTTTATTTTAGGGAGGAAAAAAAAGAAGAGATTCAGTTTAATTTTACATTTTAGTTGATTATTGTAGTCTGTAGACACCTCTTTGGTGTAAGGGTTCAAGGGAAAAAAAAGGAGATTCAGTTTAATCTTACGAGCATGCTGGGGAAGAGAAATATTCATTCTGAAGTATGTGATTGTTTAGCAGTATTAAGAGGAGTGTTGGGGGAAGGAGTTGTGGGGCCGATGTGGGGTGGGTGGCGGCGACGTTGGCTGTTGCTGATGGTGGTTTTGGTGTAAAGGTGTTGGGGAAGAAGGGATGGTGGTGGTGGGGTTTTGTTTTTTATTTATCATATAATAAAATTATAAAGATACCATTTTACCCCTTTTATATTTGGTCAAAATCAATTACTCTGATCAACTAACGGTCAAATTAACGGTTTCCATCCCTTTGGACTTCATGTGCTAATTTTTGAAAGGTTTAGTATCGTAGGTGGTACAAATGAAATATTTGAACAAAGTCTGCAACTAAATGAAATGTTTGGTACCTTGACTGCAATTTTCCCTATATAAAATCACTCTTTTAAAGTTTTATCGTTACAAATTGGTAAATAGATACACATTAGCAGATAAGAATATTTTATGCTTGAAATGTAAAAAAACTTGAATAAAAGTTTCATCCATTAGACGTAAACACACGAATCAGAGCGGAAAAAATAGCATTCAGCAAATGGTGCTACATTGTGCAATTTACTTACATGGGTCCATGATGTTGCTTGAACCTCCGCTGATGTTGCAAATATAAATATTATGTTGTACTTTGATGGCCTAGTGGTTTTCAAGCCTATTAGATGGTTATATATAGGTTTTTCCTTCAAGTTGTAGGCTAAAATTGGTTCTATTACTTTAATTATATGGCATGTTGTTATGTCATATTTTGTTCTTAGATGATTGTTATCCTGCCATATGATATTTTTTCATTTATGGTTAGCCCTTGTCATGTTTACTTTGTTTCTTTTATAGAGATTTGGAATAATTGGACTCATTCTATCTATGATTTGCTTCCAATCCCAAGTTTATTAGGAACCGGGCTTAGCCATCTTCCTGTATTTGCTTTGTGGTTTCTCTTGGCATATGCTATTATGCTTTATTATTGCATTCTGTATTCAGAAGAACAAACAGAACTTAGGAATTTAATGGCTCGTTTGGTTAGCATTTTAATTTTGAATTCATTTTCAGTTTTCTGTTTTCTGTTTTGAGGGTTTATTTAAGATTGTAGATAACACTTTTAGTTTGTCATTCTGAAAAAATGTTTCTCAAAACAAAAAACTAAAAAACATATTTGGTTTGAAATTTTTAGAAATTATTTTATGACACCTTATTCATTTAATTTGATTATTTAGTAACATAAAACAATTTTATACTAAAATTTTATCAAGTATATTATAAAAAATAAAATACAAAAAATAATAAATTGACTTGACAAAAACAGATATTTTTAGTATTAAACAAGCTCATGCTGAAGCATTGCATCTAAGGATGATTGGTCCGTCTCATATATTTGAACGAATGCAACCATTTGTAATTAGTTTATATTCAATGTAAAGAAAATAATTAAGCATCAACGTATCTTCAACAATCGCACTGAAACCATTCGTAAATAATAAATCATCTTCACTCACATATTGAACCAAATGTGATTCAACAGACATCCTTGTGCACGAATATATTAATAATCATCGTTGTCCATATCAATAATCATTTAATAATTACCTCTACAAATATAATCATTGTGCCCATGTTTGAGCCCATTTTTTTTTTAAAAAAATATTTTTTCCCAAACTCATTTGCAATCACACATTCTTATAATAAAATAATTTATACGTAAATCTAAAAATTTTCGTACTTTTTTAACTTCAAAAAATCACTATTACAAAACCTTTTTTTTTATACACAAAATGGGTCTCAAACATAGCCTATATTTAGAAATGTACAATCATTATGATTATTCAACACATTGATTAAAATTAAACAAGCAAGTCTTGAGAATTACAAAAGTTCTTAATCAACATATGAAAAGAATGCAATCCTATGTTAGAAGTTCAAAATATGCACCTAACCAATCAATCAAACAAATCAAAGAAGTTCCAAGGTAGGTCCTCTACTATTTTCAGGCTCAATCACAAATGTCATCTTGAAATTTAGATCCTTAAAAGCCTTACTGCTTTCAAATAAACCTCATTAGACACTACTTTCATGTTGTTTAAGATGTTTTAGGCACACCATATTTGAATAAGGATCCAGTAATAGCTTCGCTATCTCTCGCATAGTCGCATGATTAGTTGACTTTTCTTGAATGCGTGCAATCTTTAAGATATAACATCCAGTTCAATTTCCTATTCTTCATTATCTATAGATGACCACTGCATCATGCATTCCTCAAGTTTTTCACCTTTCGTGATATGGTGACGTTTGGCGATGTTTGTTAGGTGTCGTATCATGGCGCCGACAATACTAGAAACTTCATCCTCATCATTTTCCACATGTACATGCTCCCCTGCTCAAAAAATCATCTTCTAGTTGTCTTTCTTCATCTGATGTTGGAGGTAGCTGAGTAGAAGTATTGCTTACACCTCCAGTAATTGTAGCCCTGCTAAAAATCTCTCTAAGAAGTTCATAATGCTTACATCCTAAATGTTTTGTACTCAGTTTTGTTCATCTACAATAGTGAAAATAAGGCATATTAATATTGGCCACATTAATATATTGTATAAAGAAATGTAATAAAATGATAATATAATCAAATAATGGTGAAAATATTCTTTTACAATACTTATTGTATAAAAGTGTTGCCAAACTTCCTCTGTGGTATTAACTTGGTTGGTATTTGAATCCCATGTAACACTTGTATGCAAGGTCATAGAACAAGCGATGTACCTTACATAAATGGTTCCAGTTACCCTTCAATCTCTCCATCCCGTGATCAGATTTTGTTAAAACAACCATGAACCATCTATTGATTGATCTTGCCCAATTGTTTTTCATTAATGTCAAACTTTGCAACTTTCTTACTTTCACGTTGTCGTAAAGTACTCCAATAAAAGTGTGTCCATTCTCATGGGACAATGGAATTGATTCCTTACATCTGTGACCACCCATCTTTTCTAATGAAGATAATTCCACACATAAATACAATTCTGAATAAATAAGCTATAATCCAAGGAGGTCAACAAAGTTCCACACTAGTTCACCCAATGTAATAATCCCTTGGCAGATAGACGTCCTTTATTGGACTAAATTGTTCAAATGGCCTCGTTAAATCATCCGTCCTGCTTACAACATATCAAACCATTAGACAGAAACTCAAGCAGAGGTACCTCGTTATAAGCAAAAGTAAGAACAGCAGTAAATAAACTCATATCACCAACACAGCCTTAAAATTGATACTAAATATTTAATCCTACTCAATCAAGTAGTAAGCAGGGTATAACTTCATAAAGAAAACAAACTACAAGCATATTATGATTCAAAATTTCACTACCCTTCCAATCATACAATTGGCATTTCATTCCATAAAGTTTTAATACTCTGATCATTAAAAAGAACTCATGTTTTACTTGTAAATAGTGCATCAAACGTGACAACCCGAATCCTTTACTATTCAAGTGTCACTAAATAAAATTCGATTTTTTTTTCTTTTTTCATAGGGACTTATATAATAACAAGAAACGGTTCTACTCATTAAGTAAATAATAAGCGATTTTAACTTCAATAATTAATTGCAAAATCTTATTATTAAAGAATAATGCATTGACATATAATGTCTAAAAAAATGAAATTTAAAAGTTGTGTTTCAAACACAATATAATTTATTAATCCTAACCCGTTGCCATCTCCACGTTGATTGCCTCGAACCATCAATTTCCTAAAAGGGGAAAATATCATAGAGCGAGATATATAAATCCTCATAAGTATGCCATGAATTATTTTCGTGTATAACTTAAAATAGTATAATAATCATAAGCAACATAATGGAGACACAAGAATTTTATCGAACATAGGTGGTAAGAATTCTTATGTGTAGTGCTACTAAATTTCTGCCCCCTTAACATAATCATAATCATATTGGTATCATTGGGACCATAATAATTTTCTTGAAACATAATAATAATTCAAATATAGGTAGCATACTTACTGTGAAGTTTAAAAGAAAGAGTAATAGAAATCGAATAAAATTGCTTAATCCCTCTTACAATTTGTGTATATTATTTGGGATGATAATAGTGTGTGGTAGCATGTAAATGTGAATGATGGGCTTAAATAGGACAAGACTAGGCATGCATCATTAAGGAAAAATCCATGACGGTGTAAAGACTATTAATTCTAGTATTGAATTGTCCCTTGAAATTTGTGAAATAAGCAAGAATCTCTCCCTCATTCATCATGTGAATACTACATTCTATATACACATGCATTCACACTACACATCACTGTATGTTTGGTCAATCATAAATATGACAAAAAACATATATCAAGGATTTCTATATATGGTTTTGACCAAGCAATCAACCCTTTTTTAAAAGAGCAAAATTTGTGGGAATTGGCATTTATATTAAATTTGTTATAAGGTCCTAGAAAGTGGATTAACCCTCAAATGAACCCCTAAAGTTTCAATTCTCATAATTAGACCAAAAATTCGGGTGCGGGTTTTATAATTTACCTTCCTAAAATTAAATTTCGTCCTCAAAATTTATCTTGAAATTCACCAAAAAGTTGTGGATACTTGGCCCACATTTCCACCTCTCGCTCCCACGTGGCCTCTTCACTAGCGGGATCACTTTGTTCCGAAGGGCTTGAAATTTCTGATTAACAATTCTTATTGGTACTTCTTCATAGCTCAAACATCGCTGTAATTCAATAGACTAATGGTTGACTACATGACTCGGATCAGGGGCGTACTTTCTAAGCATTGACACATGGAAGACGTCATGTAGAGCTGAAAGTTCTGGAGGTAACATTAACTGATATGCGATGTTCCCGATATGTTGCAAGATCTCAAACAGACCAATAAACCTTGGTCGCAACTTACCCTTCTTGCCAAAACATAGCACTTCTTTCATTGGTGTCTCTTTGAGGAATACTTTATCACCAACTAAAAATTCTAGGCCATTTCTCTTTCTATCTGCGCAACTCTTTTGTCTATTCTTGGCAATTTCCATGCTGACGCAAATTTTCTCAATTGCATGCACCATCTATTCAATAATCTCTGGTTCCAAAATCTTTCGCTCACCAATTTCGTCCCATTGAACTAGTGATTTACCCTTTCTCCTATACAATGCCTTGTATGGTGCCATGTCAGTTGGTCGGAATATGGTAAAAAATTAATAGAAATTGACTTCAATAGCACTGAAATAAATATTCAGGTGATAATGCATTTCAAACTCTTTTTTGACATTTTAGAACCTAATGAGGAAAGATATTTACCTGAAATTTACTATCAACTAGAGTAGAAAGAGAGAGATTCTTTCACACACACACAGAGAGGATCAGGGAGTTGTTGCCGGAATGGAGGGCTAGTTGCCGGAATCAATCTGAAGATAGCGAGGGAAGGAAGAAATGGATGATGAAGCACTGGGGTTAAGAGAGAGAGAAGGGAAAAACGATTGTAGCGTTTTAATTTGGATTTATTTTAATTTTGTATTTTGAGCGTTTTGACTCAAAACGTCAAAAATGCATTTTCGAAAATATCAGACCAAATACGTTTTGGGTGTTTTCCAAAATTGAAAACTGAAAACAGTTTAAGAATAACAAACCAAACGCACCCTAATTGTTTGTCATTTTAGCCTTTCTAGTGGCACTGCTAAGCTGTTTTAAGTAAGAATTCAATGGTTTTTGGCTGACAGATGGCGAATATGTTCTTCAAGGAAGTGGTATCCCGTCTTGTTGGTTCTTTTAACGATCGATGTCGTTTGATATACGGACCTGGGGTCCCAGTTCATGAAAGTACCTATGAACAAAGAGCATGAAAGTTTTCATCTTTTAAATCATGATGAACTTCATTCCTATACTTCAGAGAAATATTAACAAGCTGAAACTAACTGAATCATATTTGAAGACCTCGCGCTTTCTTCTGGGTAGTTTTGTGCCCTTTAACGTCTGGCATTGGCATATCAGATTTGAAGGTCGAAAGGCACCGACTTGGCAGACCCGAAAAGCGGTATTATCTCATATATTTTGGTGCAGATAAATACAGTTTTTCCTCTGTTATGCCATTTCTCAAAGGCAAAACGAAGATGATGTTTTTCTGTACGGATGTATCTAATGGCTAATATTTCAACTTAAATGGTGTACTTCGTGTTTTGGGAAAAATCAAGGTGCGTGATGGTTTAATCCTAACTAGGATAATTACGGGTTAAATGATGAAATTTGAATTCCTTGTGAGCGTTTTTCCTTTCCTTTTTTATTTTCATGGCGTTATTGTAGAATGTCATGATTTGCTTATAATACGAGGATCGAATGCCATTGGAGTACAACTAGGGGTGTAAGGCGGGCTGTGTCGACTGTCCCGTTGACGCCAGTAGGTTTTTTGAACTTTCTTTTGCACGTATATAATTTGTTTTTATTTTCAATTGTACTGTTCAAATATTTTTTTATTCCAAAGCTACTGCCCAAATTAAAAATTCAGATTTCAATCTCAATCGACACTGCTACCCATCCCCACCCTATTGTTGCCATCACCACCACCTCCTCCAATCTCGTGCGCTGTCATTGCCACCACCACGATCACAACAAGTATGATCTTCTCCACCATGATTAGATTCATACTCTAAAAAAAACTCCGAAATTCACCAGCACCACCACAATCTTCCCCGCTGCCACGGAAGCCGTACATCTCAGATTGTAAACTGTCTCTCTCCATCAGTTTGAGATCTAGATTTGAAATTTTCTGATCTTGATCCGAATTTTTTTGAGCGTTATATGCAAACTGGGTTGCGGGAGTGGTGGGAATCGGGATGAGGTTTGGGTGCTTAATTTTTATGATGGTGATATTTTGATAATTTTCTTGTCGGCAAAATTTTCAATTTCAGTGACCTTTAAAATTGGTTTTTTTTTTTTTTTTTTTTTTATTTATTTTATTTTATTTTTTTA
>CAIGRO010142756.1:0-10161 GCA_903798355.1 Fraxinus baroniana | reverse complement strand
ATATATATATATATATAATCAGTTTGATTTTCAGTTCTTCCAGATAAATCGACCGGTTTTAATTTTGACAATATTGAAAATTTGGAGGTAAAATCAATTTCATTTTCACCTGATTTAGAGTTGCATGACAACGCTTTTTTCTTTTTGGTCATTTTTACACCATGAAGGTGATATTTTGGTTTAACTAGAATGATCGATCACATATGTATAAGAAATTAGGATTGCAACTATGTTTGATACTAATGTGGAGCGTTATTGCGCTTTTGCAATTATAATTGTTGCATCACACTAGATTTGGCCCTATTTGAACCTCATTTTGGGGAATGTATTTTGGAATAATGATTTTTAAAAAATTTATTTACATGTAAAATTATTTTATTAAAAAATATGTAGTTAAAAATGAATTTTGAAAAAATGGAACTCAAATAAGGGATAGATAAGATTGGAAAGTTAAAAATAAATTAAATTGATATGTGACAAACTTTGTCATCATAATGTATAATCATATTCAGCTGAACATATGTGGAAATGAAAATTTCTGTTTTTTTTAATTGGAAATGAAAAAATTAAAACCACTCATAGTGACGTTTTATCATTAACATTAAAAATAACTAAAAGTCTTAAGACATGGCTGTCTAATAAGTTAAAAAAGAATCATGGAATAAAAAAATATATGCTAAATTTCATATGTAGACGGGACATCCTACATAATTTATTGGTAGTTAATAATACAATAAATACCATTACCACCAAAAGTTTTTATACATGGAATTGTAGTATAAGAAACTATTGTGACATATATATATTTTTTTATATTTATTAAGAAAGTATGGTGACAATTATTATTATTATTATTATTATTATTATTAGAGTCTAATAAAATTCCTTCTGATGTAGTAATTTATGATATCTGTTAAGAATTGTTGATTAAAATGGATGTATTGCTAGGAGCTTTTTCTTCTCTCAAGGGACATTTTTACTAAATAGGATTATTCTTAAAAAATTTCTATCAAAGGCCAATTTACTCAATTTGGTACAAGGTACATTTTTATTAGATAGGATTCTTCTTAATTCATTGCTCTCAAAGGTCAATTTACTCGATCAGGATTCCACTCATTTATTTATTCTGTTATTTGCATTGTTTAGCTTAGACTGACTGATAAAACAGTTGATCAATAATGCAGTATTTATTTTCACAAAGTTCTCTAGTTAAATATACGCTTCTAAACAGTATAATAACTAATAATTATAAGAATTTTATAAATCAATCAAAATAAACATTATAT
This sequence comes from Fraxinus baroniana, assembly GCA_903798355.1. Classification (NCBI taxonomy): domain Eukaryota; kingdom Viridiplantae; phylum Streptophyta; class Magnoliopsida; order Lamiales; family Oleaceae; genus Fraxinus; species Fraxinus baroniana. The sequence goes on along the minus strand of CAIGRO010142756.1, from coordinate 8,875 downwards.
CGTTATTGTTCCAATTTTATTAAAGCAAAAACAAAGAAAGTGAGATTATTAATTGGTGAGCAGTTCATCATCGTTGAGCAAATAACTCTTTTTATACTGCACTATGTTATATTAGAACTTTATTTATCAAGGTACTTTCATTCCGGAAATGTGTCTTGCTCCAACTATTGCCTCATAGGCTTATCCAATGCTTGCTTCTTTCTTCTTGATAACTTGGATTTTTGGAAATCAATACTATATTAAAGGTTCAAGGTTGGTCTAGATATTCTCATATTATAGAGTGATGACGATTTGAGTCATGCGGGCGTAAACATCACAACAATGTTTTGTCATTCCTTTTTCCTTGCACAATACTTATTTTTTCGGAGAGGTTGTGGGAAAAACCAAACCTGCAAAACTTTGAAAGAGGAAGGAAAATAACCCAAATGAAATGCAGAAAAACACGAATAAATACAAACAATTTTTAAATAGTCAATTAGTATCTTTGGATGGTACCTTGTAGGGTCCATATATCTTTCTTGATCCGCCTTTTTCATAGAAGTCTTCAAGACATTATTGAAGTACATAAACCTCCCCCCTAGTCTATAAGGCCAAAAGTGAAGGGGGAAAAATTAATGTTATTCTTCTTGGGCACTATTGTTTGATGGTAAGTTCAAAAAGCATCCTAAATTATCAAAGAAGACCATATTTGTGGTGTATTAAATTGGTTTCAATTTAAATTTAAATTTTATTATTATTATTATTATTTTGGAGAATGGTCCGTAATCTTTCAAATTTGTGCCAACTTGGTCTTAAAAGGATGGTTTACGTCTACGTTATTGTTTAATGTTTCAATTTTGACGAGCAAAGAGGTCAACGCTTAGTTCATGTTTGGGCATCATTATTTATATTTCATTTTTCCCTAAACTCAATTTTAATCACAGATTCTTCTAGTAAAATAATTTTGCATGTAAATTAAAATTTTTTTCCTACTTTTATTAAATATTCTAAAAAAATCACTCTTACAAAATTTATTCAAAAAAATGAAGATTAAACAGGGCTTAATTTCAATAAAAGATGAAAAAAGGAAAAGGACAACTGTAAAGAAAAGTAAAATAAGAAAAAATTTCTGCATCTCCCCAAACGATTCTCCAACCTTTTGTACATCCTGTAGGGAATTCTATCCAAATGTTTAACCTATTCAATAGAATAGTTCAATTATTCAATCAATGCCACTATGAAATTAAGTTTGATATATATATAATAGTGTGTGAAGTGACTCACTTTTTTACCCTTGATTTTAACGATACTTAAAATAGTTTATGACAAATTTTTTTACACCTCATACAATGTCAAATTTAATGTATACATAGAATGTACAAATTAACTGCATTTTCCTTTTTCAATAAGCCTATCTTCTACTCCATATTTAATGGATGCGAAATTTTGTTTATATTTTATCTGCAATCTCCCTTGTATTACATCATATGCACCCCCATTCAAAATAGCCTATATCTCTTCACAAAACCACAAAGAATTTGAAACCCCACCATGGACTCGTAATCGAACAAAGTTGTGACTCCAAGGCCAACACTTCATTTGACTGCAACTGAAGATTCGACTTGCATTCCATCTGTTGTGGCCTGCTTCTCTATTCTTGGTATTGGGCCTCTTCATTTACAATTGGATTTGCTGTTTTGGACCACGGGGTTAACCTTACAATTGGGTTTTATGTTTTAATTGGTTTGGTTGATCTTGGCCTTACACTTGGCATAGTCATGACCGTTGGATGAGATACTTTAAGGGTTTCTTTATAATCTCCTACTCAACTCTTCATTGTATTGTAGGAATGTAGTCTAGGGTTTTCTTTGTCTTCTCTCTCTCTGAGTGTTTTAGATCTCTTCACATTCTTGTGTTTTTCTGATTTTAATTTCTGTAATATCTTAGTGGTATTTTGATTGTATTTAGTGTACAATTTAGAGATTGTGAGGAGAGAGAGATTTGTGAGAGAGGCGAAAGAAAACTTAAGTGAAGAAATCTGCAATTTCTTCATACATTGTCTGTACTGTTCTTTGTGATTCTTAGTGGATTCGAGCATAATCTACTTTGTAAATGTCAACGGATAAGTAGGCCTTTGGCTGAACATTCAAGCCCTAAGGGACGAAAACTTTGTGTGTTCTTTCATTATTCTGCTATTTTATCTTACTGCAATATTTTTGTATACGAATCGGGACACTCTTTTGAAAAGTGATTAGGGTTAGGGCTAAAAATAAAATCGCAGATCCAAACGTTTTAAAACCCTTTTGATTTTTTCTTGAAAGCAAGCTATGTTTTTAAAAGTTTTTTGGTTGAGTTTTTTCTTTCGATCCAATTATTGATTGGATTCTTTTCTAAAATATCTTGATATAATTAGCAGTGTTCTAAAATGCGCCGCCTAGGCGCGATGCGAGCAGAAAACGCGTCGAATTCGGCCAATGCGTGTAAAAATGCGTTTGGTTCTAAAATGCGCGCGCCTTGGCGAGATTAGGTGCGCCTAGGCGAGATTAGGCGCGCCTCTTAAAATAATTAAAATAATATTAAAAGTACGAAACGCATTATGACGCCTATTCTCCGCATTGACACGCTTAAACTTGTAATTCTTGATTCTCGACCTCGACGCATCGCAACGCATTACGCATTTTAGAACACTGATAATTAGTGACTGACTATCAAGTTTTTTGAATCGATGGTGTTTTTGTGGAAAACAAACTAGTTTGTCACTGATTTGTAAAATATTGTATTTTTACTGAGTTCTTGGTGCTTTGGTTTTTGACTCACAATTCGAGTTGTGATCTTTTGAGAACTCATTCTGAATGACAGTGAGTTGATCTGACTCACTTTGATTACTGTTGGTTTTTTCTTGACTCACTACTAGTCACACTGAGTTGCTATGACTCGTTGGTACTTTGTGCAAAATTCTGAACAACTGAACTTGTTCTGTAATCCCTTGCGATACTTCTTTTCTAGAACAATTGAGATTTCAGCTCTGGTATTATTCCCCATACCTTTTTTTAAATTTTCCAGTCAACTATTAAACTGTTCTTTGTCTATATTTGATTTGGTTATTAAGGTAAGTGATCCTCCTTTCTTTTCTTTGTCCAATGTCTCATATGAAGATCTGGGAATCTGAGAGAGTAGGGGAATTAATGATTACCACTTCTTAAACATGTCAAATTGATGGCTTAACTTGATAAATACTGTACTTTGACACAATTGTCTGTAATACTTGAATTTTACCTTTCTTTCACACCGTCTATATTTGTTATACCCTGCTTGGTGTATAAATTTGAATCTGTGAATCTATTTGCTATTATGACTACTACATATAAATTTGAAGTAGAAATTTGGAGAGGGACTCGGATACTATAGTCTCCGGCGTTAGAAAATGAGGGCTCTATTATTACAACAGAGGTGTGCTGATGCCATTGATGGGACTTGGAGGGTACTAAATTTAGTTCTTATAAGAGACATGAGTTAGATGAGATTGCTTGGAGTTCAATATTTCTTCATCTATCTGATATTGTTATTAGAAAGGTTGGAGAAACTACTAACACACAAGGTCTTTGGACCAAGTTAGAATCTCTCTATCTAACTAAAACTATGCCCAACAAATGCTATCTCCTTAGACAATTCTACAATTCTAGATTTAATCCCTCTTCTAGTTTAGAAGAAAACAAAGACAAATTCACAAGACTGGTTCAAGAATTAACTGACTATGATGAAAAACTATCTAAAGATCAACAAGTTGTTGCTCTGTTGAATGCATTGTGTGACAAATACGGAGAACTAAGAAATGCCTTAGAATATGGGAGAACTGGTCTAACTGTTGATATTGTTATATCATCCTCAAGAAATAGAAAACTTGAACTAAAAACTAAATTCAAGGACTCTAAATTCGGAGAAGGTTTGAATGTTAGGGGAAAAGGTGAATTAGAACAAAAGGGGGAATCAATGTAATCTTAATTCTCATAAGCAAGGAAAACGTCAATTTCCAAAGTTCAAGAATCAGAATAAGAATCAATCAAAACCTAAGCTGCAAGCCAGAATATGTTATTATTGTCGTAGAACAGGACATCTCATAAAATATTGCTTTAAGAAAATATCTGATATAAAGGGAAAACTTACTTCAGATGGGTCTGCAAATATTGTCTGCAATAGTGAATCTGAAATGTAGGGAGTTGTCCTTGTTACTACAACTTAAAGAAATCTAAATGAGTGGGTTCTTGATTCTGGTTGCTCCTTCCATATGTGTCCCATTAGAGAATGGTTCACTAATTTTTCTTATCTAAGTAGTGGTCAATTTCGAATGGAAAATAATTAACCTGGCAAATAAAAGGTATTGGAAACCTTAAGTTCTTATTAGAAATAATCATACCCTTGATTTGTTTCAGACCAGATATATCCCTAATCTTCAAAGAAACTTGATTTCTTTTAGACAACTGGATAATGAATATGATATCAGAATTCATAAAGTGCTTACCAAAATAAGTCTTAACTTAAAAGAAATAATTTCTTCTCTAGATCCAATGAGATTTTCAGCTATGAAATCTCATGATGATAAAGCCCTAATTTAGCATATGAGACTTGGCCATATTAGTGAAAGGGGATTGATGATTCTAAATAAACTGAAATGTTTTGGAAAAGTTAACATTCTGTGAAGATTATGTTATTGGAAAACAAAACAAATTGCATATCACAATTGGAATTCATAAATCGACTTCAATACTTGAATATTTACATGCAGACATGTGGAGTCCTGCATCAGTGAATACTTTAAGTGATTCAAATTCTACTTATTAATAGTAGATGATTTCTCAAGAAAAATTTGGACTTTTCTTTTGAAGAACAAATCTGATACTTTTCAAAATTTCAAGCAATGGAAACTGATGATTGAAAATCAAACAAACAAAAAGGTCAAAGCACTTAGGATAGATAATGGTCTGAAATTCTGTAACTTTGAATTTGACCATTTTTGTAAAGAATTTGGAATTCTACGGCATAGAACAGTGACTTACACTTCTCAACAAATTGGCATTGCTGAAAGAATGAATATACACTTATTGGAGAATGTGAGATGCATATTACTGAGTTCTTGCCTTCCAAAATTTTTCTGCGGAGAAGCCCTAAAAACTGCCACTTATCTAATCAACATAATTCCCTCAAGTGCTATTGATTTTCAAATTCCTGAACATTTATGATCTGAAAAGTCTCTAACTATTTTAAACTTAGGGTGTTTGGGTGTGCTGCCTACTCTAATCAAGATGTAGACAAACTTGAACTCAGATATCAAAAATGTGTTTTCTGGATTATGGAGAAGAAACTAAGGGTTATAGACTTTGAGTAAAAAAAAAGGTTGGGTTCAAATTTATCATTAGTAGAAATGTGGTCTTTGATGAAAGTCAGTTTCCCTATAAAAACTCCTCAAATCAAAACACTGATTATGCTACTCCTGTTAAAGAAACTGTACTAGAAAATAAAAAATATGATCTTACTGAACCTGATAATTTGATTGAGGTGGACACTACCCAATCTGAGATAGATCAGCCTCAAAATGAGTTTGATACTGAAGATCAATTTTAGGATACTGCTCTTGAAAATTATCAGTTGACCAAAGACAGGGATAGAAGGAATATGTTTCCCTCTACTAGAATCAATACTAATGAATTTGTGACATATTACTTTGAACTTGAAATTGTTAATTCCGAACCTACAACCTTTGAGGAAGCTATTAACAGTAAAGAACTATGTCTGGAAACCATTCAAGAAGAAATGAACTCTTTAATTAAAAATAAAATATGGATTCTTGTTTATAAACCCAAACACCAAAAGATTGTTGATTGTAAATGGGTTTATAAAATTAAAGAGAGTGAACTAAATTCATTTGGTAAAAGATATAAAGCCAGATTTGTGGCGAAATGTTTTACACAAAGAGAGGGTATTGACTATAATGAAATTTTCTCACCTGTTGCAAATTATACCTCCATCTGGATTCTGCTTGCTTTGACAGCTCATTTCAACGGGCAATTAGGCCTGCTTGATGTTAAGACTGCCTTTCTAAATGATGATCTTGAAGAAACCATTTATATTTATCAATCAAAAGGTTTTGAACTTAACTCAAAATCAGATCATGTCTGTTTGCTAAGGAAATCACTTTATGGCCTGAAACATGCAACAAGGCAATGGTATAAGAAATTCTACTCATATGTTCAAAATCTGGGTTTTCTTAAGAGTGATTTTGATTCCCATTTCTTCTTCAAATGGTCTGGAGGACCTAAATCTGTTTACCTATTATTATATGTTGATGATATGCTTCTTGCTTGCCATAATAGATCTGAAATTGATTCTGTTAAAGAAAAAACTTAAAGCCGATTTTGAAATAAAAGATTTAGGACAAGCTAAGAGAATTTTAAGTATAGAGATCAGAAGGGATAGAAAAAATTATGTTTGTATGTGAATCAAACTCTTATGTAAATAAAATACTTGAAAAGTTTTCTATGACTGAATGTAAATCTATGACTTTGCCTATTACAAATCATTTCAAACTTTCTAGTGAACAGTCTCCTAAAACTGATGAAAAATACGATAGGACGAGTAAAATACCTTATGCAAATGATGTTGGCTCTATTATGTACCTTATGATTTGTACCAAACCTGACTTAGCTCATGGTATAAGTATACTTAGTAGATTTATGGCTAATCCAAGTGAAACACATTGGTTAACTATAAAATGGATAACAAAATATCTAAAGGTCAACTAAATTGGGTTTAAGATTTCAAAAATGTAATGAAGGTGTTATCATGAAAGGATACACTGAATCTGACTTTGCAGGTGATTTAGATAAAAGAAGATCAACCTCTTTTTATATTTTTACTCTTTGTGATGAATGTGTTAGTTGGAAATCTCAATTGCAAAAACTTGTAGCATTATCCTCCATAGAAACTGAATACATTGCAGCTTGTGATGCTGTTAAAGAGGGAATGTGGTTAAGGGGTCTTTTGAATGAAATTGGTTTCATGAATAAAGTAGTTAGAATCTATATAGATAATCAAAGTGCTTTCCACTTGAGTAGAAATCTTGTATATCATAATAGGACTAAACATGTTGACATTAAATTTCACTTTGTCAGAAATATGGTTGAAAAGGGCTTGATTAATCTGGTTAAAATCCCAACTGAGTTTAAGCCTTCTGACATTGGTAACAAGGTGTTACCTATAAATAAATTCAAAAACTATTTAAAAAATTCTAAACATAACCACAAGGTAATGGATTTAGTAAGATTCTAAATCTGTTTTTTTTTTTTTTTTTTAATGCAAACTGATTGTTTTTCTTTTACAGGTACTTTAGAGCAAATGAAACAAGTTGAGTTATGTTTTGAAGCCACAAAAGAATACCAAGAATAGATCAGCAAGGTGGAGATTGTTGTGGTCTGTCTCTCTATTCGTGGTATTAGGCCTCTTCATTTACAATTGGGCTTTGCTGTGTCGGAACACCGGGTTATCCTTACTACTATAATACGCTTTTGGAAACGTGTTTTATGTTTTAATTGGTTTGGTTGATCTTGTCCTTACACTTTTCATACTCATGATCATTGGATGAGATACTTTAAGGGTTTCTTTATAATCTCATTCTCGACTCTTCATTGTACTGTAGGAGTGTATTCTTGGATTTTCTTCATCTTCTCTCTCTGAGCGTTTTAGATCTCTTCATCTTCTTGTGTTTTTTTGGTTTTGATCTCTGTAATATCTTAGGGGTATTTTGATTTTATTTGGTGTACAATTTAGAGATTGTGAGGAGAGAGAGATTGTGAGAGGCAAAAGAGAACTTAAGTGATTTCTTCATATATTGGCTATACTGTTCTTTGTGATTCTTAGTGGATTCAAGTATAATTTACTTTCTAGATGCTCAACGGGTGAATAGGCCTTTGGCTGAATATTCGGGCCCTAAGGGATGAAAAATCTATGTGTTCTTTCATTATTCTGCGATTTTATCTTATTGCTACGTCTTTGTATACAAATCTTGATTCTGAGACCAACACCATCCCAAAAGGATAACCTATTAAAAAGTGTAAACCAAACCCCTTATAAGCTCACCATCTACCCCATGCCTAATCGATGTTCAATTAAGAAAAAAAATAGCTTATATATTTATTAGGAAAATTAGGATTGGTCTTTCCATCATTTCATTTGGTGTGCTTTTGTTGTCGATATCCTACAAGTGAATTGAACTTTAACTAGTGATAAAGTAGTGAGTTGAATATCATTCCAAGAGGATTCATTATTGATTATACTTTAATTAAAACTAATTTCAACAACTAAACTATTAAATTTAATATTAATGGAGAAAGCAAGTATCAAGTTAGAAACAAATTAAAGTATTGTTTAGGGTCTCGATGTATCTAATAACCCTACCTACTTGTGTTCAATTCATATTTTGATTCAATTATTATGTTGTCAATCAAAATCCAACATACAATATTAATATTCGTCTCTCAAGTACTAGTTAACACATATCCATAGATACTAAACTTTATTCTCCCAACTAATAGTTTGATAAAATGAAGCATAAGAACATAGGACAACCATGTGAACAATTAGAAATTTCTCAATATAATAACAAATTTATGGAAAGCAAGATTGAGTGTTCCAACATGCAATCTCTCGATTTAACATGTATCATGCAATTAAATTCTCATTAACAAACATGAAAATAAATCAATAAAGCCAATTCAATAAAATCCATGCAAAGAAAAATTAAAAATATTGAATTAAAACATGAGCAACGCCAACTAGCTATGTTATTTGTCCTAACAAATTTTATAGCTAAGAAACATGATGTGTGAGAGAGAGAGAGAGAGAG
>CAIGRO010142730.1:0-38320 GCA_903798355.1 Fraxinus baroniana | reverse complement strand
ATAATGAGGAGTTTGACTTGAAAGGGGATGACAAAAAACACTTTTGGAGCATTAACCCGAGGGACGGGCGCCCTTGGTGCCACATTAAAAATTGGGACAGAACCCCGGGCACCGAGCCCGGGCCGGGTAGGGCCCGCAGCAAGTTTTTCGGCCCGAATGTTTGTTTTTCTAGTTTTTTCTTCTTCTATTTCGTTTTGGACTCAGTTTTTGGCATCCTACTTCATCAACAATTTTACCAAAAGGTCTTGGATTTCCCCTACATGTTTTCTATAAATACTAGGCTCTTCTATATAATTAATAGTGTGAGATTTATGATTACTAGTTTTTAGGATCATTATAATATTTNCTTCTATTTCGTTTTGGACTCAGTTTTTGGCATCCTACTTCATCAACAATTTTACCAAAAGGTCTTGGATTTCCCCTACATGTTTTCTATAAATACTAGGCTCTTCTATATAATTAATAGTGTGAGATTTATGATTACTAGTTTTTAGGATCATTATAATATTTCTCTTTTTTCCATTATTCTTGGTGCAATAAAACCTTCTAATTCCTATGTCATATTCTTGTCTTCTTTTATTCTTTTGTTCTTGATCACATACTTTATTATTTTGCCATATAACTTCAATATCTCAATCCATTGATTGGTGTCACAATAAGTGGTATCAATCCTAAAAAGTGGTATCGGAGCAATTCTGGTATTGACTTGTTTTGTAACAGTTTATTTGAACCTACGACATGCATCAATGGCTAGACTGATGTTCAACTTCATTGGTGGTAGAAAACATTATTCTAGCTAATCACTTGCTAAATTAAATATTGAACCTTGGATCGTTCTGATTTTAACATGAAGCATAGGTAACTTTTCTTCTAAATCTTGTTTCACCGTATCTTATTTGATGCTCTGTCCAGATATTTATCATTAACCTTTGAATAGCCAATATCGACTAGAACAAGATCTCATCATGGTGGAGCATTTCGACTTTTCGATCTTGGAAAAGATAGTCAAGTAGACACTAAATATTGTCGTTAAAGTTGTCAAGATATTATTAATTTTAAGAAATAAACTTCACATTGAACAAAGATAAAAATATAAATCAACATATAAGAATTTTAAGTTATTCTTTTTAATAAAGTCGATATTTTAAGATGAAATCTCAAACTTAACATCAGAGCATATTAATCATCAACAAATATTTCAATTTGATTAAAATTCAAGCAAACACATGAATTTCAAGATTGACATGCTCAAACGAACTATCATCCTGTGATAATATGTTAAGAAATATATTTCATATTGAACGAAGATGAAAATATAAATTGAGGAGTTGATGTTTTAAGATAGAATATCAAATCTTAATAAACACATTCAAAATGTAGAAATTTAATTGCATTGTGGTAACTATGATCAGTTAGCGTACGTTAACCACTCGTGACGTCGAATATTGAAATTATTTTGATTAATTACAATAATGAAGTTTGTACTTCGCCGCGCACAAAAAAACCAAAGATAATCCATTAAAGATTAGATTATTTTGATTATAATTTTTTCATGATAAAAGTAATTCTTTTTATCCTATTGGGTTCGATCCTAAACCCACGTACGCACACCCACATCCCACGTTGGCATGCACGTGATATTTCTCAGAGACATTCTAAGAGATAATAGAGAATATAAGTGAATGTTAGAATTAACAAGTTTGATATACTCAAAGTTATAGCTCATCAACTCAAATGCTAACACGACCTCGAAGAAGACAGTTGAGTAGACATAATTTTTTGTAACATGTTGATTGTTGCCAAGAAATGACGTGACGAATTTATAGGATATAATCACAATAACGTACGCTTAAGGTCAAATTCCATTTAAGTAATGCATCTAGAATCAAAATTAAAATCTACTTAACTAAAATATTGATACTTTGACAAAGTAAAAACAACTACTTTTAGCACTGAAATGATTTCTCTTCTCCTACAGTCCCCTCTCTATTTTTCCATGACCGAGCAGTCTCACAACGCTTGATTTTACATATGTAAAGCTAATTGAAGTTATATATGTTGGAAATGGTTTATTAACTAGTGAGTTGGGTCAACTTTGAGCTCCAATTTTAGTGGGATCCATACTTCGATTTTAATGGGACCAAACATATTCACTTCTACTCCACTAGATGATTCATGTGATATATTTATTTATCGAAAATCATTTAGAATTGAATGAAATGTTTGATGTTAAAGTGACATACTTCAAATTATAAACTAGTAAAAAAATTGATTTATTGAAAATTGTCAAACACTTATTCCACATAGGAAAGTTATGAAATTTTGATAATGCTTATATAGTTGAAGTTCAGTAATTGGATTTTGATCCCAAAGTGTACCAATAGTCTTAGAAAGGGGAAGACTTATATTCTATTGGGTTCGGTCCTCAGCCCATGCGTGGGCGCGCCCCGCTGTCGTCAGGCTGGACTCAGCACGCCGTGTCCGAGTCCGAGTTCGATTCGATTCGATCGCAGGTGGGTCCTTGTACTATATTAACTTTTTTGGACAAAATTTATTTAGTTTTTGGGCTAAATTATAATTAATTAAATTCTTGGATACTTAATGCAATTAAGTTTGAATGACTTATTTCTGGGTAAATTTTTGGTTTGGATTGTATGTTAACTGAAGTAACAGTCGTCTGTTAACTGACTTAAGAAACACAGTACTGAATAGTGTTGTCTGTTTGAGTTTGGAGGCTGTCTAAATAGTGGCGACTATTCTAAAAGGGTTTGCAAGATGTTCGAATGACTATGAACGAGTCTATAAAAAGCCTGCCCTACTGTTAGAATAATTACACAATTTTCATTGCAAACTTTATCCGCTGTTAATCTCATTCTTTCTCTCTCGTTCTAATATTGTTTTCGAAGTGAAAACACTTCATTGAGATCACTGGAACTCTTGTAAAATGATGTGCTGCTTCTTAAGAAACGAATTTAATCTATCCTAAGAAACAATTGCTACATCTTTGAATGCAGCAAATTCATTTTAAGGAAATATTGTGAAGTTGGTGAACTCGAGTTAATTTTCTGATCATGTTGATCATATTGTTATGCCGTGCAAATTACATTATGGTAATTTTGTCAATGTTCGTATATTCAGATTGTTTGAATGAGAAATTTACATTCTACTAACAATAATATAATTGACATGAGAATCACCATGATTTTTGACCTCAACAATGCGTACAAAATTTACAAGTCCCACATAAATTTGAAATTATTTATTGCCTATCAAATTTGAATAATCAAGCAAGAAAATTTGATTTTGACAATAAACTAAACGCGCTTATTGATGGTGTGTGCAAAAAAGACAAGTTACGACTCCTAACTTTTGTTGTATACTAATATTAAAATTAAAACCCAAGTAGACAATTATTGTCTAAGGTTGTACCAGGCTGCCATTTGTTACTTTTTTGGTATAGGCAGTCCAATAGAAAACATTCTAATAACGAGGAATATTTTGGTTGGGTCAAGAAAAGGTAGATGGAAAAATGGTTCTATACGAAAATGGATTCTTGAAAAACAACTTTTAGAAGAAAGGTTGTAGAATTCCTCTTTTCTTCTTTCAAAACTATTAGAAATTCTTTTGATCTTAGGAGTAGAGTATATGCACTTTGCTTTGAGTGAGTGAGGGAGAGAGAAATACAATCATGCTAGCGGTATGATATATTATTCTTCGATACTGCTTTCAATTCACAAGGGATAATGGTTTTCATGTGAAGGAGGTGGAGCTCGATGTCAATATTGATGGCATCGAATGCTGGCATTTTAAAAGATGTCTCAAGATGTTTAGGTGAATTGGGTGCTAGTTTGTATCGTCATACTGCAGACTAATACAGATAAAGAGAGTATCCGAGAAAAATTCATCGTGCCCCCACACTTTTTCGGTATGACTACCTAACGCCATATAAATCAATAGCTTAAAACATGCATGTCCATTATTTTCTGCTTTACAATAAGGCACAACGTGGGATAAAATATTTTATGCACAATTTTTAATTTTATTGAATTTGACTTTTCTTGATCCATCGAAGCCAAGGATGCAAGTGGCCATGCCAATGCCAATAAAGTACGCAAAATTATCAACTTTGAATAATTGAGTGAGAGGTGATCAAAGTATTTTATTTTCCATTTTTTTTGGTATTTTATAATAATTTATATCTAGATCATTTAATTCAAGGTAACCAAAAAATAAATTTCGTTCATCATTAAATTCAAATTACTACTTAAATTAGATGTACTACAATTTATCTACATCATTACTACAAATCCTTTTGTTCTGCGTGTACCACAATTTGAATTAATTCGATATTTAATCTCGATAGTTTCTAAAAATTATTTTTTTCTGTATCGCAAAATCGTTTGACATCCTTCTCTACATAACGCTTTGCCGTTATAGAGTATTTAATATAAATTATTTCCTTTGTAATAGTTAAGAGACAAAAGATGCTCATCCCTTGTTTCAAGATCAAAAAATCTATAAAGTGAATGTGAACGGTGGCTGGATGAATAAATAAAGCAACTTATTCTCTAATAATAATCAGGATATACAAGCGATTTAAAGCAACAATCATTACTCAAAAAAGTTATTTCTTTTGTTCACCATTAATTATTGTAGTACCCTTTTCTTTTTTTTTTATTTTTTATTTTTATTTTTTTTCCTTTATTTTGTTTCAAAATGAAAATGAGCTAATTCTTTGACCATCTTCACGGTGGACTTATACGTTTGTTAAATCATAGGAAATCATGTTAGTTTAAAAAACACGCAATTAGCCAAAATCAATATCAAACATATATATTAATAAAAGACTTAGAATAACTTAGGTTTGTTTACTTTCTTCATCTATTGAAATCATGACAACGACAACCTTTGAAGATTTTAGCACACTTCTGTTATTCATATAAATAATCGTAAAATAAAAGCCACGTGGCAAACAGACAAACCCACATGTAGCATAGAGATGTGGGCGACCCGGTTCTACGTGTGCCGAGGCGAACTCAGCCCTGCTCATTCGATCCCCTTTAGCAGATGTCCCCAATACGAGCTCATCCCTGGCGAGGTGGTTACTCAACCAGCACTAGGCTTTATGAAGTGATTGATAAAATATCACACTGTCAACGTCGCCTCTACATATCTACGCAGTCAAATTTGTAGTCTAAAAGTAGAGATATGTGGATCTCAACATTAAATGACTTGATTGATTGATTGATTGACGTTAATAGGGACCAATGGATCTCGTATACTCATGTGCTTGGCCATCCGACGGATCACATTCACCTTGCAGTGGGTATAAAAAGCCACAACACCATTTGAAGGTAATGCAAATTTAAACATCTAAAGTAAATCTTGATTCTCTCCACTATACTCAACTGATTGACCCCCTTTTTGCACCAGCTAAATCATAATACAACTTGAGAAACATCTTAGATTAACATCCCCATTGACGCATCTATTAAAAGGAGCGACTTGAACTACAAACGCATAGAGAATTTGGCCAGTGTAGATTTTAGTTTCTCATTTTCTGTTGGCCACGTCATTAGTCCATTTTTTGGGGTTAACAGATTGATGTCGTCTGTGGGAATCTTTGATACCATAACCATATATATCCTAGTGGTAAAGGCTATTCGCGAAGAACCTTGAAAAAGGTTTTGGTTTTTGAGGAAAGAACCGTTACAAGGAAACAACTCAAAAAACACGATGAGTTTAAGTCACCAAGGGACGCATGGTGGAGATGGACAACAAGAGGCCTCTGAAGAAGAGGTTCTCCGCATGAATGTGAATCTGCATCACCCACCATCGCCACAGGAGAGGCGTTACAACTGCACATCTCATACGAGAAGTTGGAGAAATGGCTGCCAGTATGAGAAATGTCTCAACAAAACGCTGCCAGGCAGCAGCTGCTAATGAAGATGCAATAACAAGCTGGGTCCCAGGCACTTCAACACAGAACCTTTCACCGGGAAGATGAAGAAAATAATACAACAGCATATCCCTAAATGTATGGGGCGAACGACCTAGCAGAAAGAAAAGAAGAAGTTGACACTTTTACCAACTATGTCACGAGCCACCCTGACGACGATGTTCCCATGGAAGAGAACTTTCCCTCGGAGTATCCTCAGGAAAACGGACCTTAAAGATTTTCCAGGGTCTTTGACAGGATTGGACCCACAAGGCTTAGAAATAGGTCTCAACAACCTCTCCCACCTCAAAGAAGACGAGAGCAGTATCAGGGGTATGAGCCTTAAGGAGTGCCACCACCGCCTAGAAATAGGCGAGAGAGAAGGGACACAGCAAATGCAAAAAATCAAGTGGGAATGTCATAGCCCCGCTATCAAGCAGAAGTGGACAACTACGGTCCTAGCAGGTCGTTCGAACCGGCGAAACACCCCAACAACTATAAAACGCAAATGTCTTTGCGAAGAGCCTCACTAGCACTAAAATGTCGAGCTTTCCACCTCACGCTGATGGGGGTTGCTAAAATCTGGTACAATCGCACTGCCTGCAGTATCAGGAGTTGGCTGGACCTGAAAAGGCCTTCTTGAA
Source organism: Fraxinus baroniana (assembly GCA_903798355.1). Taxonomy (NCBI): domain Eukaryota; kingdom Viridiplantae; phylum Streptophyta; class Magnoliopsida; order Lamiales; family Oleaceae; genus Fraxinus; species Fraxinus baroniana. The sequence goes on along the minus strand of CAIGRO010142730.1, from coordinate 31,738 downwards.
TATTTAAAAAGTTATCTGGCTCGCTTTACTGACGAAATGACTTACTGTGAACAAGTCACTGATAAGGAGACTCTTTCTGCTTTAAGGGGAAGACTTAACATGAATACTATTTTGGAGAGACGTGCGAAACAGAAACCCCACCACCTATGATGCCTTGGTGGAAATGATGAGAAGCGAAATTGTCATGAAGAATTGATTGATCACCACAACCAAACTTCAATGGGGATATCCTTGCCCTATAGAAAACGAAGAGGTCCTGTATCCCATTTGGTGGACCAACAATGGACCCAAGCAGGGCACACCATAGCCCCCACCTCGGGGAAACCGTTGGCTACCGCTACAATAAATGCCATGCCCTCTTTAGTATATGTAGAGGTTGGACCTGATACTCACAGATAATCGAACTTACCCTAGGGAAGAGACAGGGGCAAAGGAAGAAGTAGAGAATCTAGAGATAAGCAATACTGCACATACCATCGAACCAATGACCACATCACCGAGAACTGCCTGTCAGGCCATATCACGGGAAACCCCACATCGACCCCAGCCGGCAAAGGAAGATATCGTCCCCCTCGCTTCTCGAACTTTAAAAATTCATGCATAATATAAATAATCATACTTGAACTTAGGGGACTGATATTACTCATATAAATAATGGTAAAATAAAAAGCCACATGGCAAACAAACAAACTCAGATGTAGTATAGAGGTGTGGGCGACCCGGTTCTATGTGCCGAGGCGAACTCAGCCCTGCTCATCCGATCCCTTTTAGCAGAGGTCCCCATTACGAGCTCATCCCTAGCGAGACGACTAGTCAACCATCAGCATGGATCTCGTATACCCACGTGCATGGCCATCCGACGGATCATATTCACCTTGTAGTGGGTATAAAAAGCCACGACACCATTTGAAGGTAATGCAAATTTAAACATCCAAAGTAAATCTTGATTCTCTCCACTATAGTCAACTGACCAACCCCCCTTTTGCACTAGCTAAGTCACAATAGAACTTGAGAAACATCTTAGATTAGCCACTGTTTGGTACACATTAAAATTTTCTTTTTCATTTTTCAACTCATTTTCAACCACATATTTTTTAATAAAATAATATTTTCTATCACATCAATAACTTTTTATTCTTTTTCAATCACATAATCTCTATCAATATACTATTTCAGAATATTATTCCAAAATAATGCAGCTCAAACACACCCTAACATTCCTATTGATACATCCATTAAAAGGAGTGACTTGAATTACAAACGTATGGAGAATTTGGGCAGTGCGGATTTTAGTTTCTCATTTTCTGTTGGCCACGTCATTGATCCCTTTTTTTGGGGTCAACATTATAGTTTAAAAAGCACGCAATTAGCCAAAATCAATATCAAACATATATTAATAAAAGACTTAGAATAACTTAGGTTTGTTTACTTACTTCATCTATTGAAATCACGATAACGACAACCTTTGAAGATTTTAGCACATTTCAATTGTTGACAAATTTGTATGAGGCAAGCATTAGAATTTTAAATCAAAAGATTCTAATCCAAGAAAATACTGGGTATTTACCTGAAGGACAAATATATCTTATCCACGATGTGAAATAATCGAATATATTTTACATGAAAATGAACGAAAATATTAATAAATGTTAATCTACCTTTATCACCATGTAAAGTCAAGAGAATAAAAAATACGAGAAAATAACTCTTCATCCATCTACAAGAAAAGTAAAAAAAAAATATAATCTACCCACTCGGGGGTTGTCGAGTTGGTGGAGCAGGTGAACGCGTAGATCGAAAGTCACTAATTTGAATTCCCTGCCAACACTTTTTCGATAGAGCCGTCGCACCGGATTTGCCTAGTGCAGTTTACCTCTCTTGTGTGATTTGCGTGCTATTGCACATGGAGCGTAGTTTACTTAGTGCGCACTTACAATAGTCGGGCATCCGCCCCTTCAGGGTGGTTGGGACTCCATTGAGGAGCGTAGTTTACTTAGTGCGCACTTACAATAGTCGGGCATCCGCCCCTTCAGGGTGGTTGGGACTCCATTGACGGGTAGTAGCTACGGGTTGCTACGTCAAAAAAAAAATAAATCTAATATTATTTAATTGATCTCGACACCATATACTAATATCATCTCGACCTAAAAAGACATTATGTCTTCAAACATCTCGAGATAAAAAACGCTAACTCAGAGTGGTTATTAGTGAGGATAGGGTGACTATCTTATGATTTGCGTCGTCACCGATTCACCTTCTTTCACCTTGTTAAAGATTTACAGAAAAAAGATGTGAGAAAATTAAGAATATAACGAAGTAATTATTTTTTCACTTGCTGAGTAAGTATCAATATTTTGACTGTGTATCATGTTGACGTCGAGCAACCTTATAATAATCTATTTTACAAGATGAAAAGGAATTTTTTTGTGCATTTTGCGGGAAACTTTGAGGATTTTCGTATAACTCTAGATTTTGTTCGAAACTCATATTAAGAAAACATCGAAGTCAATAGCGCTATCAATTGTGAAAATTCTTTATTCCTGTTAAACAATAATTTAAATATTAAAAAAATAATAAATCTAATAAAGAACAAAAAATTTAATAATTCCAATTTTTATTTTTATTAAATAATAATTTTAAATATTTAAATATTCAACCTAATAAAGCACGAAAAGTATAACAAAAATGCGTAGGGGACATGCGCCCCCCGTCACTTGGCCCGGTCACCAACCCGGGCCAAGTAGCATAACTCTATTAATTTATATACGCCAGTTTTAAATTTTATAATAATTATCAAGTTTAAAATTGTACAAATTATGATTTATTCACATTTATACTTCAAACTTTTACTGTCACATATCGATTAACTCTTTATTCTTTGCAAACCTATCAATATCAAATAATTTACAATTTACAACTGTTAAATTGACATATTGAATATTTTTTTTTTTTTTTTTGATGAGACATATTTCTTATTCTAAAGTTTGGAATATGAATGGTATTTCATGACTTTGTTGTATAAGAAAAATTAAATCGAAAGTCGATATTGACTTCCATGTTAATTTCGTGGAAAAATCACCTTCTAGACCAATTTTCAAAAAGGAGTTGTACGGAAAAATTACCGGATTACTATATTGAGAATAAAAATGACATTATAACTAAGATCTAGTGGTATAAAATGGTTTTAGAAAACATCGAAGTCCATAGCGTTATCAATTGTGCCAAATCTTTATTCCTATAAAACAATAATTTAAATATTAAAAAAAATCAAAACTAATAAAGAACAAAAAGTTTAATAATTCCAATTTTTATTTTTATTAAATAATAATTTTAATTATTAAAATATTCAACACAATAAAGCACGAAAAGTGTAACAAAAAATGGGTAAATTAAATCGACTATGTAATATTAAATTTATATACGTCAGTTTTTAATTTTATAATAATTATTAAATTTAAAATTGTACATATTCATATTTATACTTCAAACTTTTACTGTCATATATCGATTAACTCTTTATTCTTTTCAAACCAATAATTTACAGTTTAAAACAATTAAATTGACTTATTGAATATTTCGATTACTAAGTTTAGGCATTATTCTAAATTTTGGAAAAGGAATAGTGTTTCATGACTTTGTTGTATAAGAAAAATGAAATTGAAATTCGATGTTAATTTCGTGCATAATATTATTGAATTATTGATTGTACTTTATTTGTAACGGAGTGTAACGCGAATTTTGACTACTGACTTACTAGAAACGGAGAGTAACGCGAACTTTGACTACTGACTTACTCGAAATTTGTTAGGCGTAACTCTTGGGTAAAATATCGAAGGTTATTTTTAAACTTTGTCGTTTTATTTATCTTGATTTTTCTAATTAACTATTTTTTAGATATATAATCAGTTGAAGTTGTAATTTGCTTTGATAAAATATCAAAGCATATTTTTATAAAAATTATAAATGATTTATTAGTTAGATATAAATTATTGTACACAAATAAATACTAAAGTATTTTGTATTCAAGTTGTGTGTTCAATTCCCTTTGACCTAAAAATTTTGTAAAAGGATTTCAAAAATCAATCAAATCAATTAGTCGGGTCAGGTAAATCACCGGTTAATTCGATCAAAATCGAATTTTGATCGAGTCAAGTGCATTTTTATCAATTTAATCCGACTCGGTCAAGGGTCCGAACTGCCGGTTTTCCGGCCGACCGACCGGGTTGGGTGCCGATCAGGCCGTTTTTAATAACAATGGATACTCCTATTTCACGCCGATTCGGACCGGTTTTAATAACAATGAATACTCCTATTTCACTTGCATAAAATTCTAAACGAACTTATTATATCAATTTAAAAGTGTAAAAAGAAAAGGTAGAAAAGTAACCAAAACTGGAGGCTAAGACCACTAAAATGTTCCTACTTCCTTGATTGACGAAGCCAACCTCTTTATTTAATATTTATTATTAGTTTCTATAGATGAAAGAAATTAAGAAAAGGTCAGCTTCCGGTAATGCCACCGCGGCCCTGTACCAGTCAGCTAAGGGAGGCAGAGGGGCAAGTTCCTAGCAAGATGCTACGGTGACACTTTCAGAATATTAAAACCAAAAATCAGTTCAAACTTCAAACCTATTCTTGATTCTCCATGTCCTTCAACAATATTTTATTCAACCAAAAAAGTTAATTGTGCATTACTTTTCTTGATATTCTTATTCCTCATCCATCTCCAGACTCCGATCCAGAGCCCATAACCTGTCAAATGGGAGAACTAACAACAAATTTCAGGGCCGCCGTGTTTGTATTTTGCTTTTATGTAGCCATTGTTTCAGCTCAGAAACTCGACACTTTCAGTCGAGAATTTGGGCCTTTCAATGAAACACACTACGATATTTTTGTGGTTGAAACCCCTGCTACTATAAGCAACGATGCACTTCAGGTGACTCCAGATTCAGCTTCGTTGGACTTCAATATGACCTATAATTCAGGCAGAATACTCTACAAAAAGCCCTTCAAGCTCTGGGAAGGTGATCTTGCATCATCCAGAGAAAACCCGGTTGCATCTTTCAACACTTCATTTCTTATCAATGTTTACAGGCCCAACAATGACACTCCCGGTGAAGGTTTGGCTTTCTTGATTGCCGCCGATTTGAACTTGCCGCCCAACAGTTACGGTGAGTTTCTGGGCCTCACGAATGCCACCACCGACGGGAACGACAGCAATCACCTGATTGCGGTGGAGCTTGACACCTTCAAACAGGATTTTGACCCTGATGACAATCATGTAGGTATCGACATCAATGGCGTCAGATCTTTAAGAACTCAATCTTTGACACCCTACAATATCACAATAGCTCCAAAGGGTGCCAAGTTTTACAACGTGTGGGTGGATTATGACGGTGTTAAGAAGTTCCTTGCAGTGTACATAGCAGAACAGGCTGAGAAAACTGGCCCTACTCCTCCCAAGCCTAGCTCGAGTATTATTAGTGCAAATCTGAGTCTGCGAGATTATCTAAATCAGTATTCATATTTCGGGTTCTCTGCATCCACAGGAAATCTTACACAATTGAACTGTGTTTTGAGGTGGAATTTGACTATCCACTACTTTCCAGATCAAAATCACACATGGTTGAAGGTAACTTTAGGAGTTGGAGTGCCTATTTTGGTGCTCCTGATAATGGGAGCAGTGGGATTTGGATACTATTTCCGCAAGCGGCGAATGGCACATTGTAATTCAAACTTGGCAGGGGCTCTAAGGAGTCTTCCCGGTACACCTCGAGAGTTCAAATTCATGGACCTGAAAAGGGCTACAAACAGTTTTGACGAGAAGAACAAACTTGGACAAGGAGGATATGGAGTTGTATACAAAGGGTTTCTAGCTAAAGAGAATCTGGAGATTGCAGTCAAGTGGTTTTCCAGGGAGAGCATCAAAGGACAAGATGATTTCTTGGCTGAACTTACCATCATTAATCGCCTTCGGCATAAACATCTTGTTAAACTTCTGGGTATGTCTCATCTAACATTTCAGATTTTATCAGCCAATTTTTTTGTTTCTGCCATTCGATTTATTGATTATTATCCTATACTGCAGTATAAAATTGCTTTGTCAATTACTTCAAAAGGCTGACTAGATGCAGTAAACCAGTTTTTCATCGTATCATTGGTTGTTCGGATTAATTTACTCTTTTCATAGAGAACTATAATAAATAGTTTTTAAATTATCTCAACCAAATGAATTTCGTAGGTGCAAGATATCTAGTCATTTGGAATTGAAACAGATGAGCAAAATTTAAGATAGAATTTCCTGCCATGGTTGAGGGAAACATGAATACATGGAAGCCTAATCTATTAAATTTTTCACTATAAGAAAATAAATGATGAACAAATTACTTACTTTTGTTTCGGCAACAGGATGGTGCCACAAGAACGGGAAGCTTCTTCTTGTGTATGAATACATGCCGAACGGAAGCCTAGACAAACACCTGTTTTCAGAGCCCAACATAGAGCCACTTGGATGGAGTCTTCGATATAAAATAGTTTCTGGGGTAGCCTCAGCCTTGCATTATCTCCATAACGAGTATGAGCAGAGGGTAGTACACAGAGATCTTAAAGCTAGCAACATCATGCTTGACTCCAACTTCAATTCCCGTCTAGGAGACTTTGGCCTTGCACGGGCGCTTGACAATGGGAAGACCTCATATGCCGAGGCTGAGGGAGTGCTAGGCACAATGGGATACATTGCACCTGAGTGTTTCCACACTGGAAAAGCCACACAACAGTCTGATGTCTTTGCATTCGGGGCAGTCTTGTTGGAATTGGTATGTGGTCTACGTCCCGGAACCAGGATTGCTGGCTTCCAATTGTTGGTGGATTGGGTTTGGTTCTTGCATCGTGATGGGCGCTTACTCGAAGCTGTAGATCAGAGATTGTGTGACGAATTCGTTGCAGAAGAAGCTGAGAGGCTTCTGCTGCTGGGGTTGGCCTGTTCACATCCTACTGCTAGTGAAAGGCCTAAAACACAGGCTATAATTCAAATCATCTCGGGAACAGTGCCAGTGCCTAATGTTCCACCTTTCAAGCCGGCTTTCGTGTGGCCGGCTGCCGGACACACAGATTTAGATTCAAGTTCAGTCCATACGACGTCAATTACAACTTCAACTTCACATTCCGGCTCAGGTTGGAGTCTACAGGATCTTAGTAGGGAGAAGTATACTGGAAACACAGACTCCTTGGTGTAATTTCTTTTAGAAACAACTATTACCAAGTGCATTCTGTATTCTTTTTCCCTCTAATTTCTCATTTTCAATTTTGTTGTAGTTACGTTTGTAAGATATCCTTTTCTTTGAAGTCTGTTGTCATCTTTTTTAATTTGATGTGTTCATTAAGAAAATGAATGGAAAGAGGAATAGTCAGTGTACATTGATATTGGTGGTGTCATACAGTTGACTTGTAGTTACTGTAATTGAATGTTACACCTATAATGGAAGGAGAAATATTCATTTGATTTCTTTGTCTAACTATAGACCATTAATCTTTAATGTCTTATTTTAGAGTAAAAGAGCATCTCCGATGGAGTTATGGACTGCTTTAAAAATGTGCCACATTGCCTAAAAATATTTACATGGCAAGGGAAAGGGTGAAAAATGTCTAGGACACCCTCCACTGGACGTGCTAGACATCGTTCACTTAGTTTTTTATAGTTCATTTTCATGGGAGGATATATCCAAAACGCCCTCCTCTCTAATTGTGCATCTTCCCTATTTATAAAATTTGATGGTGCATTTTCTTCTCCTTCTTGAGTATTAAGAGTCATTTAATGACTTTGTAGGGTAAGGATTGAGTTATTAAAAAAAAAGGTTGAACCCCAACCTTGAAGGCCCCCCACCGACCCTGCCCTGGACCATCGTGGAGGAGGTAAATCGCAGGATGTGCCTCCCAGGAGTCAGGGTAGAAAGCTTATGGATAGACCAGTGCTATTAACCATATGGTAACTCCCGCTTACAACAAAGTCAATCACACTACCGCGCTGAGCCCTAATCACCCTCCCCTTTGCCACTTGGAGATTTGCCCTGGGGGCGTAAGGTTTGAGTTATTGAAGGTTTGAAAGAGGAGATTTGCCTACATACTTGTTGATGGTTGAAATTTTTACTTCATAGCATCACAATTCATTAACATTGTAATTCTATAGATTTGCAAAATAACAGTTCCGTTAGTTTTGCAATGTGGTTGAGCTTCAAGGAGGTCAACCATCGGGCGAATTTCAATGCTTAAGATAATCAAATTTGATACATGGAATATGTTGATGAAAATGTGGAATAAAATTTTTCGAACCCCTTAAATGAGGGTATTTCTTTTCCTTTATAGGGAGAAAAAGAGGAATACTAATCAAAAGTTTCAAGTTTCAACGTCACTTGCAAACCTCAAGTTCGACAAGCCCGGTTCGTGGGCGAATTATTGAATTTGGTAAATGGTAGTTGGAAATGATAGAATGTCATTTGCATGTTGTGACATTCGTCAACTTCATGTGTTCGAATTAGTCAGATTCATGGGTGGGTTCGATTGATGAGAACCAGAAATGATAGTACTTCAATTTATATGTGATAACATTTGCCAGCTTTTCACAACATACCATTTTAAAAAAATATTACATTAACCCTTTGTTAGAAGAGTCGAACGGATACAAGTTCAGCCATGTAACCTCTAAGCATTCATTTATTGTTGACTTTAACTTTCATTAATTACTTTGCATGAATGAAAGATTAGTTATGGCTTCCCAACTTAGGTTACTTTCTAAGTGACGTTTGAACTCACATATATTTTTGAGGGATGCTACAAGTACAGTGATAGCACATGGATTTAAAATCTCTGTACTGACCGACCAGACTATAGTTTTTGTCAATTTTTTAATCACATGGGGCCCGCCGCCATGTGAGACAATCTTTGAATTCTTGTAGGAATTCTGTGAAAATTATCATGTACTTCAATCCGTTTTTTATATTTTTTATCCATGGGGTGACAATACTATTTTTGAATTCTACTTATTTTGAATTGGACTAACACACAGCCCATATTTGGTACACATTAAAATTTTCAATCTTATTTTTTTTTTACTCATTTTCAACCACTAATTTTTGAATAAAATAATATTTTCCATTACATCAATAACTTTTTTTTTAAACAATACATTCTCTATTAATCTATTATTTCAGAATACATTGTTCCAAAATAATATGGCTCAAACACACCCAAAGACATATTTGGAACATCTTATCTTCTCCAAGATAGGCTTCCCGACAGAAACAAGGCTCATTGAAGCTTTTTAACTGTTTAAGGAATCAAATAGCATTGCAAAATATCTTCAATAGTAAATAAAGAAATTATTGTTTATAATGTTGGACTCCTAAATAATTTAAAGGAATAGGTAAAATCAAGAAAAGAAAAAAATAATAATTTTAATTTCAATACCTGACTGGTTGACCTAAACCTTTTAGCACTGATTCCTGATTTTTTGAATTTGACATAACTGATATAATTGAGGGATTAGATTCGTTTTGAGAACGATATCTTAGAGGATTGAATGAGACGAGTAAAATCAGGAAGACAAGACAAGATCCAAAAGTCGAGGCAGAGCAATAACAACAATAATTTCAATTATTCTTTGCTATTCGTCTCGAGGGCAATAATTTCTAAGGTCACTACGTCCTACGAACCCTTAAAAAAGTTATTTTTATATTGAAGTTAGATAAACTTAGCTCTAAAATGAAACCCAAGGCTATACTACTATTAGGAGAAAATATTGGGCATGAGCAAAATGCTCCTATATGCAACTTTATTTGTCAAGGTGCATTCTACAACATCAAATCATATTAAAAACTAATTTAATTTTATCAGTGTTTGATGCAATAATACTCGAATAAAATTAATCCGTGGTGCTTATCCCCTTTTAATCAACTGGATTAAAAGTGTTCCCTCTATGACATGTGTTTAGACCGTATATTTAATTCACTACTATTTCATGAATAATAGGAAAAAAAATTGTTGAACTAAAGAAAATAATAATAATAAAAAATACTTAGCTCTTGCATGAGATTGATTTCTAAAAAATCACATTTTTCTCTCATTTTCGACCACACATTCTATGAAATAAATTTCTTCACATTTTCTGTAACTTTTTTTTTTTTAATTTTTAAAACACATTTGCAACACAAGCACTTATTTTTAAAAATATTGTCATTTTCTTTTCAATGGTCATACATTTTTCTAACGTAATTAGCAAAAAAATGTCCACATCTTTAATTATTATTGTGCAAAATGTACCCACATTCCATAATTTTTCATTTAAGTGAAGGGTATTTTCGTATTAAAATATTTTCTCTCTTTCTTCCTTGTTTGAACCCATTTTTTAATGTGTAAACCTCTGAAAAATAACCATTTGATTCGTAGATTCAAGCCAGTTTATTTACAAAAATGCTGTTTGTACAAAGAGGATGACAAAATGCCCAAGTGTCACCCTCCTATTGTAGGGGGGCTTGAAAAGTCTATTCTTATTGAGCACCATAGAAATGTAAATGGTTCCCATCATGCAGTCTACGAATGTCAATGTAAAGGAGAATCTCTGATAAAACGATGGGAATAAAAGATAAGAGAGGAGAATGGGATATCCGACCTCCAATACATATAAGAAGTAATTTGAATACCTCCTTCGTTGACACATGCGTAAATTGGTTTTGATAGTGGTAGTAGTTTTGGAAGGTTTAGCAGTGAAGGCAGCGATGGACTTGGCCGAAACCATTATAGCTCTGCAGTTGTTGCCAAAATAAACATTTTCTTTTATCTCCAATTATTATGAAATGACTTGAATCCACTAGTTAAATGATTATTTTTTTAATGGTTTAAACAGAGGAAAAAATGGGTTCAAATGGAGAAGAAACAGGAAAAAAAAAGATAAGACGAAAAATACTCTTCACCTAAATGAAAAATTGGATAAAAATTGATTAAAATGACTTTTTGCGCAGCAAAGGTGTCATTAATGATGAAAATATTAAAAAATGAAAGGTATGAACATTTTGCACGATAATAATAGAATTTAGAAGTTAAAATCTATATTTTCTTATCACAAGACAACCCCACCCACCAACTTGACCATGTAGGCTGGCATGCCATGGCCCCTTTAGGAAACCAAGACACTTTTTGGGACCACTTTTCGGTGGCGGTAGACTTTTTCTATCAGCAGCCCATCACGGTGGTTACTGTGGCTGAGCTAATGGAAAAATGGGAGAAACTTCCTTTTTTCAACTTTCATCCTCTCCTTACATACAACATTGACTTATTACACCTATAAATGTAGATGTACATTGTTAACATGTCATATTTTGTGTCATTTGTGCAAAACTTTCTAGGTTCAAAGGGTCGATGAGATAATAGATGATAGAAAGTCTCGTATTTATTTTTTCGTACTGAGCTCAACATAACTCTGAAATCATGTTTGATCTCCATTTTTTTAAAATCATTTCCAATCACATATTTCATGAGATTCATTACTTTTCAACCACGTTTTTTTTTTTATCGATTTTTATCAAAATTTACTAAAAGTCTAATTTTTATTCAAACCAAACAGGGGCTAAATCATTTCTCTTTTAACCTAAAATGTTGAAACTTATTAATGATATTTACTCAACTTCTTCCTTCAAGTTAGATTCAATATCGATTTAACCTATAACTACACTGTTCTTGTAAAAGTTGGAGATCAAAATTTTCTCCCACTTTAACATCCGTAATTTCTTCCACACAAATTGGTAGAAATCAATGCCAAGTAGTTAGCTTGAAATTATATTTATATTTTTGAACAAAACTTTAAAACTCACTTCCATTCCCATCAACATCTTCACTTATAAAACCACATCCAAATTCTTGAATGCTAGCGAAGGGGAGCTGCAACTCACATCCACCTCATACTGTTGCAGAAAGCATATTTCACGGTGCAAATATTTGTGTACATTGCATTACCCGATTATGGCTCCAAAATTCCAATGCTGATTATTTTGGAATTTTTGAAACCAACTCAAGCATTAGACAAGTTAGACGTAGCCTAAGGCCCTAAAGCATAGTTATCAGACTCAACCCGAACACTTTCTTTTTATCTTATGAAAATTTGTTGGTAATCGATAAAATTGAAAATAAATTAAAGATTACAAAAAGTCTTTTAGTTATAAGTAATATTAAAATAAAAGTATTTTAAAAAATCTAATGTATTAAATAAAATAATTAAATACAAACAGTAAATTCTATCACAAACAAAATAAGATTTAAAAATTAATTTATAAGTAGGTTGTATTATATAACTTATATGTCATATTATCTTGTATAAATGAAATATAGCAAGAATAGAATATGTTAGTTACACCGATGACTTCCCATTAATGGTTCAAAGTTCAAACACCATCGACACCATCGTCGAAAATTGGTGAAGAAGGTGTGCAAGTAATAATAACCACTTAATTAATTTCTTTTGTTATTGTTCTCGAAAAGGTGTCTCAAATTGTTCGAGACGCCTATGGGATTCCTTGAAGCCGAAAATCTATATGGCAAGCTTTGTCTGATTTACAATTCCCTCTATATCTCATTTGTACTTGCTCTGTACATGATGCAAAATTTGCCTGAATATCACCATGCTGAAGCTGCGCACCACGCCACCATCATGTGTTAACTGAATTACCTACCTAGACACCTTGCATCTTCATCACCACATCAGCTGAGAAGTAGCCAACTCATCTATTAGCTGGGGCATTGCATCAGCAACTCATCCTTTTGCTGCACTGATACGGTTACGACTATAATGCTAGCACTCAACCAGTTGTAAAAGATTCTAGACAAGATCCACCATTTTAGGAACCAACCTACAGCTGTTGATTCTAGATCATTCTTTACACATCTCATTGTATTTATTACCTTCACGTTTTTGATCAATTGTATATTGAGGGAAATTGTAAATTTAATCTTCACTCTAAACACTTACTTGGTATCAGCGCCTTAGCAATGGCAAACGCCAGTAGCACTCCTCAGATTGCCAATCCTATTCCTACACCTGCCTCAATGTCCAGTAGCACCGCCACTTCGCAATTGGGAAGTAACATCACCTCGCCTCTTTGTGTAAATCTCACTCAAAATGTTTCTCTTAAGTTGGACAAGAACAATTTTTTGCTGTGGAAAAACATGATACTACCAATCATACGAGGTCAAAACCTTGAGGGTTACATTCTAGGGAGTAGGGACAAAGCTGTATCCTCAGTAATTTATTGGAAGTCAGGTAAATGATGAAGCAGGTGCAACCATTGAGATGATAAAAAACCAGAATATAGCCAATGGATGTCAACAAATCAGTTGCTTATGGGTTGGCTATATACCTCAATGACTCCAGACATTGCAATAAGGGATAAGGGTGCTACAAACTCAAGGGAGCTTTGGACAGTCATTGAAGAAAGCTATGGAGTGCAAAATCGGTCTAGAGTTATTTTTCTAACTGGTGAATTGCAGAAGTCAAGGAAAGGTACAATGAATATTGATCAATACATTAACAAAGTGAAGCAGCTTGTAGACAATCTAGAGATTGCTGGAAAACTGTGACTCATTCAGACTTAGTCACTCAGGTTCGGCAGGCTTGGATGATGATTACACTCCTATTGTTGTTCAGATAAATAGCAGAGACTATATATATTGGTGAGAGCTTCAATCAATGCTGATGACTTATGAAAGCAGGCTAGAACACCTCAGCTCTCTGAGAAATGACATGGCTGAAATCAATATCAGTCAGACCTCAGTCAACTTTTCCCAAAGGTCTCGATCAAATCACCAGAGCTTCAGGTCCTATAGGCCTGGCTCTAGAGGAAGATTTACCAATTTTAGCAACAACAGAGATGGAAGGTGGAAGACGAGGAAGAAACAGAGCATGCAACCTCTATGGTGGTGGTGATAGACCAATCTGCCAAGTTTGTGGAAAAATTGGCCACAAAGCTAATATTTACAACTTTAGATATGATGATAGGTATAATGGAGTGCCACCAAACCAGAGAGCCAGTTATAACACCTCTCTTGCAGTACTGATTGCTTCTCCCCGCTTAGTTAATGACCCAGCATGGTATGCAGATACTGGAGCCAGCAATCACATAACCTCAGACAAAGGGAACCTCACCACAGTCAATGAGTGTACTGGTAAGGAGAAAGTCGTGGTAGGAGATGGAAGTAAGTTGCATATTTCCCATTTTGGCATCACTCACATTCCAGTTTTCAATGATAAAGTTATGATCTTAGATAAATTTCTTCATGTACCGAAAATTAAGAAAAACCTCATAAGTGTCTCTAAACTAACCTCAGATAATGATGTCATTATGGAGTTTCACCCTGATTGTTGTTTTGTCAAGGACAAGTTAACGAAGGAGGTGATCATGCAAGGGAAGCTTAAAGAGGGATTATACTAGCTGGACTTTTCTCATCAAACTACCAAGAGTTCCACTCAAGAGTCAGTCCTCACAAATAAATTCTGTAGCCTATACTCTAGTGTCTCTAGTCTTGAGTCTTTTAATTCCACAAGTGATGTATGACACAAGAGGCTTGGTCATCCCTCTAATCAAGTGATGACCGAAGTTCTCAAAATCTGTAATCTCAAAATTGAAGAAAATGATTTCGAATCTTTCTGTAGTGCCTGTCCATCTCATTTGCTACCTTTTCCCTTATCATCATCATCACATGCCAAAGGACCATTAGATCATGTGTTCATAGACATTTGGGGACAAGCCCCATATTCCATCTACCTTAGGCTTCAAGTGTTACATATCTTTTCTTGACATACGTTGATTTACCCATTAAAACAGAAAAGTGAAGCTTTAAGTGTATTCATTCAATTTAGGAGACTCATGAAAAATAAGACTTTGCATGCTGATTGGGGTGGTGAATATAGAGTCTTCTCTAAGTACCTAAACTAAGAAGGCATTGAATTTAGGCACCCATGTCCATATACTTCAGCTCAAAACGGCAGGGTAGAGAGGAAACACAGGCATGTGACTGAGACAGGTCTTACATTACTAGCTTAAGCCAAAATACCTTTAAGATACTGGTGGAAAGCATTTCAAATTACCACATACCTTATAAATAGATTACCAACACCTACTCTCAAAGGAAAATCAACCTACCAGATACTTTACAGCAAAGAACCTTACTACCAAGCATTAAAGGTATTTGGTTGTGCATGCTATCCCTACCTAGGGCCTTATCAAAACCATAAATTCAGTTTCCATTCCACCAAGTGTACCTTCATTGGTTATAGTGAATCTCACAAAGGCTATAAGTGTCTAAGTTTGACTGGAAGGCTATACATTTCAAGACATGTAATATTTAATGAACTAGAATTTCCTTTTGAGTCCTTAACCTCTGCAAAAACTCAATCAGAACTAATGGTGTCAGAAACCATAGTTCCTTGTTTCCAATTCCCAACCGAATCAAACCAAATAACACATACTTCAAGTCTAGCTGATACTAATCACTCTGAGGTTGCTCAAGCTGAACATCACTTTTCTTCTTATTCAATTGACATTCAGCATGACAATTCACAACATGGTGATCCCAAGGTAATAGTGGAACAGAACCTGCAATGCTTGAATCACACTTGCCATAGATAAATGAAGCCCCTCTGCAGTCAGGTAAAAATAGAATTGAAAGAGTACATCAACATAGAACAGAAAATTAGCCTGAACACCCTATGATCACTAGAGCAAAAGTAAGAGTATTTAAACCAAAGGTCTATCTTTGTAAATTAACAGAAAATCGATCAGAACCTAGGAATGTGATTGAGGCCTTATTGAATGATGATTGGAAAAATGCTATGGAAGAAGAGTTCAGTGCCTTGACAAAAACTAAAACCTGGGAACTTGTACCACCTTCACTAGAATAAATATTGTAAGCAACAAATGGGTCTTTAAACTCAAACAAAACACAGATGGCTCAGTGCAAAGGTTCAAAGCTAGGCTCGTAGTTAAAGGGTTCCACCAAACTCTTGGTATAGATTTCAGTGAGACCTTTAGCCCTGTGATCAAACCTTCAACTCTTATAATTATACTCACCTTGGTTGTCACAAAAGAGTGGATGATCAGAGAAGTCGACATCAATAATACCTTTCTCAATGGAGAGCTTGAAGAAACTATCTTCATGAATCAGCCTGAGGGATTTATGGATGAATCTAAACCTGATCACGTTTGCAAACTAAACAAAGCACTCTATGGATTGAAGCAGGCACCCAGAGCTTGGAATGAGAAATTGAAGACTACTTTTCTAGAGCTGGAAATCCAAGCAATCAGTTGCTGATACCTCGCTGTTTTACTTCAAGAATGAAAGTCAAATAATCTTTGCACTTATCTATGTGGTTGATATTATGATTACAGACAATGATAGAGATCTGCTGGAGCAATTCATAGTAAATCTGAACAGAAAATTTGCACTGAAAGACATGGGAATACTGAATCATTTCCTTGGAATTGAGGTACTATGGCATAATTTTGGAATTCACCTGACTAAAACTAAATACATTGCTGACCTGCTTGAAAGATTTGAATTGCAAAATGTAAAGTCTTGCATTATACTTATTCCTGCTGGCAAGTCATTATCAAGAACTGAAGGTGAACTCCTGAAGAACTCAACAGTTTACAGGAGTGCAGTAGGAAGCTTACGGTACCTTCAATATACCAGGCCAAACATCACCTTTACTGTGAACAAGTTGAGTCAGTTTTTGCAAAATCCAACTTCATCTCACTGGCAAGCACTTAAGATAGTGATTAGGTACCTCAAAGGAATAATGAACCATGGACTTTGGATTCAAAGAAGTGATAGACTCACCCTGAATGATTATTCATATGCGGACTAGGCGTCTTGCCCTGATGATAGAATATCAAGGTCTGGGTATTGTGTGTATTTGGGGAATAACTTGATAAGCTGGTCTTCCAAGAAGCAACAAGTTGTAGCTCGTTCAAGTACTGAATCAGAATATAGGGCACTTGCCTCTGCTACATTAGAAATAGCTTGGGCTCAGTCATTGTTCCAAGAACTTGAATTACCTTTAGCTGAAGCCCCAATCATTTGGTGTGACAATATGAGTACAGGAGCCCTAGCATCCAACCCAGCATATCACACTAGGACAAAACACATAGAGCTGGATGTGCACTTCATCAGAGATAAGGTGATTGCAAAGGAGCTGGAAGTATGAATTAAATACCTAGCCACCTTGCATCTTCATCATCACATCAGCTGAGAAGCAGCCAACTCATCTATTAGCTGGAGCATTGCATCAGCAGCTCATCATTTTGCTGCACTGATACGATTACAACTATAATGCTAGCACTCAACCAGTTGTAAAAGATTCTAGACAAGATCCACCATTTTAGGAACCAACCTACATCTGTTCATTCTAGATCATTCTTTACCCATCTAATTGTATTTATTGCCTTTACATTTTTGATCAATTGTATATTGAGGGAAATTGTAAATTTAATCTTCACTCTAAACACTTACTTCCTGCGTATAATAGATTTTGTTGCACTGGTAATCATGTTTCTTGCATTCATGGGTGGCATGCTTGCAACCGCAAATTTAAGGGAATGCAAGCCTTGAAGTAGATGATTTATGAAATGTACTAGAGAAGAAGTCTAATGATGATATATGTACTCTTTTAAGACATCATCTTTTTGTGCATTTTATACCCTGTTTTACAATTTATGAAAATTGCCAGAGAAAAAGTTTATAGATTATACGTGTACCCTCTTAAGAAACATAATTTTCTTTTTCTATGAAGTTTTACTGGTTATTTAGAATTGGTAAATTATTCTGTAGTTTTCAAGGAATGCAAGAAGTCTAGTGAGGATATACATAAGCAATTGCAGAAATATATTGAAAGATTTTATGCTACTTAAATTTTTTCCCCATGAGAAACTGCAGAGAATTCTGGAAAGAAACAGAGAGAAAAATGGCGGGAATTTCTGTTATTTGATTTTCATAGGAATGAATTGTTCGAGTACAACTGAATGGAAAATGTACAATGACTTAAATATCCTCACCTATGTAGTTCAACACTCCCCCTCAAGATGAGGAATGTATGTTCAATACTCCCATCTTGAATAACAACAATTTGAATTTGGCTCTCCCTAAATACTTTGTTGGTAAATCCGCCGCTTGCTCTTGTGAAGCCATATGTAACATATTCACTTCTCATGCTTGCACTTTATCCCTTACAAGATGACAATTAATTTGTTCGAGTATTGTGCCACGATGATTGCTTTGATTTGATTTCTACTATCAAGACCTTAATCGAATCTATTTAACTCAAGATGGTTGATTGTTTAAATTTTATGACTAAACTATGACTAAAATGCAATTTAAACTAAGGTGACTAAATAAATGCAAAATGATATTGAATGCAAAATTTTGAAGAAATTAATGTATGAAAAATGCACTAGGATCCCGAATCACCAAATAAGTTCATATTTAGCCCTTATTTCACAATTTAACAACATGACGATTTAGTTGAAGAATCAATGTTTCTAGCCTATTCGATAATGTCTTTCGAGTAGAGTTGAACCCATTCTTGCATACCGTTTGACTATATTTCTATGACAAATGCAATATATGAGAATGCATGACGTTTTGTAAACACTTAAAGATTCACGTAAAGTATAGCGGTATATTTCTATCCCCTATCAGACCCTACGATGATTTATACCCTGTTGATTCTAATTCTTTTCTTTCGAATGCATAAAGCAGATCACTCATACTCACATATTCACATGCATTTAATTATGGAGATATTGAAGTGTAAATAAATCATTCAACATATAATAATCGTGTCTTAATGTCAAAATTGCAAAAAATAAGGAATTAAATATTCACATAGCGATGATCATCGTTCTCCTAGTATAATAAAAGTTTAGTCTAGAATGGATAAAAATAAATAATAAGAAAATTGTTTAGAAAAAGACATCACCCAAAACTTGAATATAAATCTTGAAATCTTCAATCTTCACGTGAAGAATCCTTTGGTTATGCCTTCTTCCTTGCTTTTCAATGACTTTTTCTCTCTAAAGTGGCGTAACCTTTGTTCTCGAACGTTTTAAGGTTATATACATGACCTAAATCATGTTTCTATGAAAGTTGAAGTCGAATTAGGAAACCTGATTTTCGCTGAAAATATGATCTATGCGACCGCATAGAATAGTTGGTTGTAGTCGCATAGAAGGATTATAAGGCAGCCTCGAATTCCCTGCTGGTCACTATATAGTTGCAGCCCATCAACACTATGCGACCGCATAGTGTTGTTCTTCTTTCAAAGTGTGCAATTTAGTCCTTTAACTCCCATGATGCGCTTTTTGACCTTTTTCCATTTTCCCTCCTTCCAATGCATAATTCCCATGCTCAATTTGATGTTACTATCCTTGCCTCTTCAATTTCTCCTCCGGGTAATCTTTTGGCTATTTGTATTTCAGTCCTTGAGCTTTGGTTTTCTTTGGTTTTGGTCTTTTTTCTCCATTTTCTTCCAATTGCCACCACAATCTTCATTATTGTCCTACAAGCACAAATTACACGAATTAAGCTACATTCCGCACTTTTATCAAGAATTCTTCATGTTTGTAAACATAAATAAACGTATAAAAACACTATTATCAACAATCAATCTCAATATATTTAGTTTTTTTCATGGATTACAGAATTATTAGCTATGTGAATGGCAGATTGATCGTTACAAAATAACCATATTGCTCTGAAGTGTGCAACACTTAAATCGCTGAGTAAATTTTTCTGCCAACTCAATTCACAAATTGCAGTTGCCATAGATCAATATTCTGCTTCAGCTGAAGATCTTGAGACTGTATGTTGCTTCTTAGATTTTCAAGATATTAATGAATTTCCCAGAAATATACAATAGCCAGTGATAGACCTCCTTGTATCTAAACACGATACATAATTCGTGTTACAGAACCCTTTAAGGTGTAAATCTGGCTTGCTTTCATAAAACAAGCCTTGTCCAGATGTATCCTTCAAATACCTCAGCACATGATGAACCGCTTCAAGGTGAGATAGTTTTGGTGACTAGAGAAACTGACTGAGAAGTTGGACTGCATATGATAGATCGGGTCTCGTTATTGTTAAGTATAGAAGTCTTCCCACTAGCCTCCTGTATACATTTGCATCTACAATTGTCTACCTTTCATCCTCGCTCAATTTTAAGTTGTGAGGTAAAGGACTAGCTGCTGGTTTGGCTCCAAGATACCCTGCATCTCTTAATACCTCCAGTGCATCTTTCCTTTGGCATATAGAATGCCTTTTGAAGTTTTGCCACCTCAAGACCAAGAAAATATTTCAGAACCCCCCAAATCCTTTAACCTGAACTGATCACATTCAACTCCTTTTTGAACTGCTCAATGTATGACAAGTAATTGCCACATATGATAATGTCATCCACATAAATGAGAAGAACATTGAATGAACAACCATCTTTGCATAACTAGACTTTGATTGCGTGAAATCTTGTAAGAGAATATATGAAGTAAGTTTAGTATTCCATTGCCTCGAAGCCTGTTTGAGTTCATAAATGGACTTGTTTAATTTGCAAACTAGTTGTTTTCCATTCTCTCCATGCTGCTAATAACCTAGAGACATTAACATATACACCTCCTCATCCAACTCACCATGTAAGAAAGCATTGTTAATGTCTAGTTGATGAAGATGTCATTACTTTTGAGTAGCAATAGTTAAGAGAGTTTTGAATGTAACCAATTTTGCAATAGGAGAAAACGTTTCTTCATAGTCTAGACCTTCTTGTTGAGTGAAGCCTTTGGCTACAAGGCGAGCCTTTTTTTTTCCTTTCCTCAGTACCATCAGAATTAAGCTTAACTTTGAAAACCCATTTACAAGTCACTAGTTTCTTATGAGCTGAAAGTTTAACAACAGTCCAAGTGTAGTTAGAAGTAAGAGCCTGGTATTCTGCATCCATAGCATTGCACCACTCTTGATGTTTGGAGGCTTCAACATAAGATTGAGGTTCAAAGATAGTGGATAAAGCAAGTGTGTACTGCCTTTGTACATGAGATAATTTGCTATAATCCAAGTAGTCTAAGAGAGGATATTGTGTACTTGATACAAAAACTTTTACCACAAAATTTGATTAG
This sequence comes from Fraxinus baroniana, assembly GCA_903798355.1. Classification (NCBI taxonomy): domain Eukaryota; kingdom Viridiplantae; phylum Streptophyta; class Magnoliopsida; order Lamiales; family Oleaceae; genus Fraxinus; species Fraxinus baroniana. The sequence continues at coordinate 10,541 of CAIGRO010142730.1, read as the reverse complement.
AGGACAAGCACTTGAAAAACCAGACTACGATGATAATCTTTGAGATATGAAGGTGGTCGTTTAGGTTTGTTAGATTTTTTAGTATGTATGGGATGTGGTGAAGAAGGAACTTCTGGTGAAGAAAAAACAAAATAATTTTCTTTGTTTGAGGAACTGGCAAGTAAGGTATGATCATGAGTAGAAGAAGCAATATGATTATTTGTGGGAACAAACTTTGAGGTTGGAAAGGAGATGTTAGAATATGAAGGTGGTTGTTCTGGAAAGAGAGCAGGATCACATGGGGAAAACGTAGTAGGCTTGGACAACGAATTGAGGAAAGTAGGGTGATAAAAATGAAATATGTTTTCATGAAAAAGACATCTCTTGAGATAAAAGTGGAATGGGTTTTAAGATTATATAATTTGTATACCTTCATGCCATAATGATATCCAATGAAGATACAGGGCATGGATCTGGGGTCAAACTTTGTTCTATTTCTTCTTAAGGTAGAGACATAACAGAGACACCCAAATACCTTAAGATGAGTGTAAGATGGTTTGGCTTGATAAAGCATTTTATAAGGGGATTTATCAACAAGAACTGAGGTAGGTGTTCAATTGATAAGGTGAGTAGCAGTGGCGATACAATCACCCCAAAATTGGTTTGGAATTTAATTGCTTGTGCAACATTCAGAATATGTTGATGTTTTCTTTCGACTGCACAATTTTGTTGTGCTGTCTCTACACAACTAACCTGGTGAATGATGCTTTCGGAATTATAAAAGTCATTCATGTGAAATTCAACACCATTATCAGCCCCGAGAACCTTGAAAGTGCATTGAAAATATGTCTGAATTAAGGAAAAGAACGCCTGAATAATAGGTCTGGTTTGAGTTTTTTATTTCATAAGATATGTCCAAGTCATTCTACTATAGTCATCCACAATGGTGAGAAAATATTTAGAGTCATCCAAGGAAGAAACAGAGTACGTCTCAAATATCACAGTGAATGATGTCAAATATTTTTGAAGCTTTTGTCTCACTATGTGGGAAAGGTAGCCTGTGTTGCTCAGTCAAAGGACAAACAACACAACGTAGATGTTTATTGAACTTAATAGTAAGAACAAGATGATGTAAGAGTGACAATTTTGAAACAGGAGCATGACCTAAATGGCAATACCAAATATCAATTTTGCTGGTAACATTAACACTGGTCAAAGAGTTACAAGTAGCATAATTTGCTTTATTACATTGAAAAGAGGACATAGAACTATGGCTGGTATTGAAAAAAATATCAAAGTTGATATTTGAAGAAATATCAGAACGTGTTGTGAGTGGATGGGATTTGTGTGTGGACTGGCCATTGATCCGATACTCAGGTTGTTGGAAAAAATACAATCCATTCTCAAGTTTGCCTACCCCAATCATCCTCCATGTTAAAAGATCATGTACAAAGCAATAATTATGTATGAATACCAGGAGACAATGATGTTTAACGGCTAAATTGCTAGCAGAGATCAAATTGAAAGTAAATGATAGCACAACTAGCACATTGTGACAAAACCAAAGAAGTAGATAACTTCACTGTGCCAACATGTGTAACTGCAATACTATCACCATTGGGCAGCCTCACAGAAACATTAACAGTAGTAGTCATAGTGGTCAAATGTGTAATAGAACACACCATGTGTTCTGAAGCTCCTGTATCTATGATCAATTTGTCTGTGATTGTAGAATCATTTAAAAATACACGGTTATCTGAAAAAGCGCATGCATCAAGTATTAAGGGTGAGGATGATGATATATCTTGAGACCGTTGATTGGACCATAAAAGTTGTCCTTGCAACTGTGGCACCAACATAGACAAAATTTGTTGACACTGGCTTGGAGTAATGGGGATATGTGAAAGTGAATTCATCATCTCTGAATTATCACCATGAGATGCCTGCCCAACAGCATTAACAACTGGAGTGTTTCCCTTACTGAGTCTGTGGCCAAGTGGATATCCTATCAACTTGTAGCACTTACTTTTAAGATGTCCTAACATACAACAATAACTGCACATAGGCCTTTCTCTTTTCGGAAGTTAAGTAGGTTTTTGATTACCGAAGGATTTTTGCACCAATTTGCTAGCAAAAGCTACAATATCAAGGTTTTGGTGTTTCTTACTAGAAACCTCCTTCGGTCTCTTATCTTGTAAAATTAATGCAAAAACATTATTTAGTGAAGGTAATGGATCCATTAATAAGATCTGGCTTCTAACACTAGAAAAAGTGTTCATCTAGCCCTATAAGAAATTGAATGAACTGATCTTCACATTTATAATCAGCATTATTAACACCTGACCTATAATTGTCCAACTCTTTCCAAAGTCCTTTGAAACGATTGAAGTAGGAGTTAACTGAACCATTTGCTTGTGAAATCGAGGCATTGTGTTTCTTTAATTCATAGACATGAGGGCCATTGCCTTGACTGTAACGATCCCCTAGTTCGATCCAAATTTCCCTGGAAGAATCCTTATGCATCACACTAGGATAGAGCTCTTTCACAATTGAATTGATGATCCAAGAGGAAACTACATGATTACACCTCCTCCAAGCACTGTAAAAAAGATAATCTCGAGGAGGTTTGATAATAGATCCATCAATGAATCTTTCTTTATTTTTGACACTGAGTGCCATAGTTGGCGCATGACTCCACGTCGCGTAATTATCTTCAGTGAGCACGATTGAAATGAGTTGCATCCCTGTACTATCACCATAATGAAGGTAGTATGGGTTGCTTGGATCGCTCATCAACCGATTAACGAGAGAAATTACATCTCCAGTGACTACATCTTCAGCTGAAGACTCACTGGATGAATTGACTTGATCAGATTTATTTCTGACCTCCACTTGAAGACTGGAATCCTTCGCCATTGCAGCAAAGTTCTATTGCTCTGATACCATGATAAACCGCAGAGAATTTTGGAAAGAAGAAGAAGAGCAAAATGGAGGGAATTTATGTTATTTGATTCTCACAGGAATGAATTATTCTGGTACACGTATATATTTACATCTAACTAATACAACTGAATGGAAAATGTAAATGATTTAAAAATGCTCAGCTATGTAGTTCAACACCCCACGAAGAAAAATTCTGGCTTTGCCTCTGAATTGAGTTTGATAATATCCTTTTGTAACAAGTCGTGCTTTAAACAATTTTTGTTGTGCATGTACTCCACTCTATTTAATAGTCGCCCACTGATTTTGCACAATAAGTTAAAATCCCAAATATATTTGGATATTTGTTATTGTGTTTCTCCCGTTAGTACAAAGAGTTTCCGGTGGCAGAAAAATCATACAAAACAATATATGGTGCCTCTAAAGGAAAGGGAGAGTGAGAGAAAGGATGTACAACAAAATTTTGTTTATTTTCATCAGACCTTTGAGGGCTCATTTAGAGTACCATTCAACATTAGTAGCGACGTAAGAATTTTTATTTACAGTAGAATTGACAGCCAGCGGCATAGCGATAGTTAATACAGAGAATGGAATACGAAGAAAACAAGAAAACTACAATATTTGTTTATATACTTTAGTAAGAACATATAAGGTAGTCAACTTTTGATTCACCGTACATAAAAATACATATTTTTTTTAACTTTACCCATACATTAATTCGTTGGTACATCTAAAGTGAGGAAAGAGAATGCTAAGGTTAATGAATTATGCAACGATATCGGAATATGGGAATAGAAGCAAAGGTTGGAAATTGAAAAGTCCAATTTTAAAGGTTTGCGGATGAATTTTTCAGAGGTGCTAAAGGCTAAGAACTAACCATACCAATTTCACAAAGAAAATAACAAAGCTTTTGATAAAAGTGTTAGGACCCATGTCGCAGAATTTTTGAAAAGTCAAAAATTGCTTAGAAACTAAGAATTATTTTTTAACATATTTGAATAATGTTTTGAAAATAATTTATTTAGCTAAACGAGTTTTTAATAGAAGTTGGCTTAGGGTAACTTCTTGAAGAGTTCTTCTATAAGATGTAGAAGCAAAAGTAGAAGTCTTGTTAAACGAGTCCTTAGTAAATTTTAATAAAAGTTGGTAAATTATATGGTTGAAAAGTGAATAAAAATTGTGAATCTCATGAAATATGTGATTAAAATTAAAATTTGATCGATTACAAGTTGGTAAAATTTTTACCAAATCCCGAATCTCTAATGCCAAAACAAGAGACTTCTACAACTAGGCTACAACCCATTTTTGTTAAAAAGCTAGAAGAATAAATTATATTGGATTTTCATTTCAAAATATACTTCAAATATAATTTTATTTCATTTATTTATTTTGAAAACTTGGTTGGTTTTTGGGGCTTGGGATCCCAAGGTTCCCTGGCTCCACCCCTGCCTAATGTAAAATGGACAGTGCTACATGTATAGATTAAAACATTATTCGATTGTTTTCAGATACAGTTGGCAGTTTTTAACTGAACAAAGGCAAAAAAAAATATATATATATATTAACCAACATGTAACGGATCTGATGGGATTTCATCTATACAAGGAGCAAAATTGATGTAAAATAACAATTATTCTACTTGTACGAATGATTTTTTACAGATACGTATCTATCAACATATCTGTACCTATAGCAAAATTCGTAAAATAAAAGCTCTAGTCTTTGAAAGAATGGCCCCTTTCGGTTATGTAACTTGAAATAATTTTTTTCGTCTCTATATTTAGGGGCGAATCCAGCATTATAGTTCAGTTAGGACGGAACCGTTGACTGTTGACTGATGACCGATGACCGTTGACAGATGACGATCATAATAGCCGAAAATATAATTCAATACATATGTAAATGTACTAAAACGTAAAAAGTATATACATATGAAAATATAATTCAATACAATTCAAAATATAAAAAAAAAATAAAAAAAATTACAACCTTATTCTGTAACGGTAAACTTAGACAACTGCATCCTACGTGGTCTTATATTTTGAAAATATTGCAATATTGCCTCATTCTCAAGTTTTATAAAAATACATTCACGTAAATCGTCAAATTCTTATTCAACCAATCATCTCCCATTTTGTTGTGCAAGTCACTCATGATTAGATTCATAGTAGAAAATACCATTTCAACACTTTGATTAGTTCAAACCTCATGTCATAGATAAAATAAAATTCAAGACTTATAATTAATATTCAAAACTTTCATTAATGTTTTTTATTGATATATTCTAAATACGTCACCAACCAGCCGCTAAATATAGTCCTTGTTTGATACGGATTAAAATTTATATTTTAATCTAAGCCAAAGTCAACGATGAATTTTAACCACATATTATATGTGACTTATAACTTTTCAACAAAATATTTCATCAACTTTTATTAAAATTTGTTAAAAGTATAATTTTAGTCCCCACTAAACAAGGGCATATAAAATTTAGCCCAAGTTTGGTGCCATTTTTTTTAGAAAAATATTGTTTTGAAAAATGAATTTTTGGAGAATGTGTTTTGAATTTACGTGCTGAATATTTTATTATGCAAATATGTGATTAAAAATAAAATAAATATGTAGAAAAAAGAATTATAAAATAATGAGAGACAAAAGGGCCTCAAGCTTCATTTTCTACAATAAATCAAATCAATCCAAACAAAATCGCCGCTTGACTTCCAATAAATACTCCTTCAAAACTCCGAAACTTCAAGGAAGCTCACTAGTCACCAGTCACCACTCTCCCCCTCCATTTTATCCTCGATTCTTCTTCCCTGTTTCCACTTATTCACGTGGCTCACCAGCCACCACTCTCTCCCTCCATTTAACCCCCGAAACTTCCCCCATGTTTCCACTTATTCACGTGAAAAAAAAAAAATTCTTCCTGACGGAAGGCAACTTACCCGAAGCTCCCGAGTGATCCAGCACGGTCAACCATGCATGTGCTGGATTCGCCCTCTCTATATTATTATTTCTCCAAGAATCAAGCAAGCTTTTTAATTTGGTTTATGAAAATGTTAATACTCTTTTTAACATGTAAAATCTGAGATTTGGATTCTCCGAAAGGACCATGCATTTCGAAGTCTATTTAGATTCAAATTCAATTTGTGATGTTGGGATCTCGTGTACAGACGAGTTATGTTTTACAAGTTAAATTAGGGTTTCGATAGGTGAACTAATAGTTACAAGTCGTAAAACTAATCTCAATTACTTACTTTCGATGATAGGGTACAACAAGAAAGAATAGGCAAAAGAAAATTGGGGTTCTAATTTATAATATATTAAATATCACATGAAGTGAGAATCATTTTTTGAGCAATTATAATCTTACTGCAATTTAATTATTTTAATAATATCTTATTTTTCATTTTTCAATATATATTTAATTTATAATATGTGATAAATATTATAATTAATTAACATTAACATTCACGTCCATGTCCATGTCCCTATCCCTATTATTAATTCTCAATTAATTAACATTCACGTTCATTTTATTAATATTAATTAGAATTTCAAATTCAATGATGCAGTTTATTTTTTATGTACATGTATGCTAATTAGCACCCAGATTCACTTATTTGGAAATTAAAGTATATTTGAGAATCATTTTTTGGACGATTATAGCCCTACTACAATTTAATTATTTTAATAATATCTTATTTTTCATTTTTCCATATGTATTTAATTTCAAACTGTAATAAATAATATAATTAATTCTCAATTAATTTATATTCACATTCATTTAATTAATATTCAATAAAATTTTACATTCACATTCACGTACATGTCCATGTTATTAATTCTCAATTAATTAACATTAACATTCACATTCATTTAATTAAGATTAATTAGAATTTCAAATTTTATGATGCAGTTTATTATTTACGTCCACATAAGATAATTAGCATCAATTTTTACTTAATTGGAAATTAAATTATAATTAATATATATATATATATATATTCCTTGGTATTTGAAAAATTGGGTGTTGCAGTGGATACCACTTAGCAGTTCATGGATTACCAATTTAACGACTTTTAAGTTATCGAATGATTGTTAATTATCTGTTCTTAGTTTTGATCCTATGTGCGGACTTAATCAATCAAAAGCAACAAGTTACTTTTAATTGTTTCTAGATGATTAAGTGTACAAGTTTAATTATCTAATATTTGAATACCGCAGTAATAAGGAAATTAATAATAAACACTGATATGATGACCAAAAAAATCCAACTGGTAAAAAATCTGGGATTAAGGTAGTTACCTCCACTATAGATAATACGAATTTACAGTAAGATGCTATCTAGCCAACTTCATTAGACTTCCGATCTAATTCCTGTAACCTCCAAGATCAGTCGAACCCACCAACTCCCGATCTTTTGAAATTTTCTCTTCCAAGTAGAACTCCAAGAATGCCACGTTCTTGTGCTTTTCCTGCGCTTATAGTCCAACCTCTCTCAACTTTGAACAGCCTCTGAAATTCAACTGAGAAAGTATATTCATATGACCAATAGGAAGTATATGGTGTTTTGGATTCAATGACTTTGATGTTTTTCCCAAATATGTGGTTGTATGATCTCAAAAAGAAAAGATGGAATCAATGTATGAATAGGCTCTTGAATTTTCAAAGAATAATATGAATGTGTTTAGAGAATAAACACAATAAACAACCACCTCACAATTTGTGCATAGGCTTGGATATTTATAGGAGATGGTAATCAGGTTTAATGGGCCGGAAAAAATACTTCAAAACAGAAAATTATGGTATTTCGAATCGAACTCGCTCGAGCGTGAAACGGCGACAGGCGAGTGACGCACTGTCGCTCAAGCGAGAGCTCGACAACAGGCGGGTGAAAGACAATCTGCTTTTGATGCTGGAGCGGCAACTAGGCGAGAAGCTAACGAAAATACGACGTCATATTTATCCTCTTTTCATGCTCGAACCCTAAACTTCATAACCCAATTTTTACAAATTGCACCATAGATCATTGACTTTTACAACACATTACAAATTAGTTCTTTTGTCCACATAATCGCTAACACTAAAAACCTAAAAAACTCCCTCTTTGGCAATATATGACAAAACTATACAATAAATCAAGGAAAACTAAAAACAAAATCTAAACTACCCAAACTTTATCAAACTGATGTTTCTTGTATTCCTTGTTAAACATGTTTCTTGAAATTCACAACTCAAATACCCAATGTAAAAGCACGTGATACAAAAATAAAATCATTAAACACATAATACTAACACTAGTTAGATTGAGACGTAACACTAATATTAACCCAAACTCCAACAAAAACATTAGCATCGCGAAAATATAAAAAACTCAAATAGCTAGGTAGATATGGTATGAAATGCAATACAATCAATAAGTCTCCCCCTATCTTATCTACTTTACCTCAAGAATTTAAATTCACTCATTCAAAACTACTTCACACTCCCCCTTTTTGTCACAAATGATGAAGGGGCCGATAATTAAAAACTTTTAACATTAACATATAATAACTCAAAAATGCAATTGTTAACATGCACAAGTATAATCAATGTACAGTAAATCTTCCCACATATTTAGTTAAAGTTAACATGGAGTAAATTCTATTAGTAATTCATGTGTGTAAAGTGTCATTAATCATTTGTAAGTAGGACTCCAAATCTTAATTTTGTGAGAAATTACATTACAACCTACGAAGAAAAGCTCATTTTGTATGGATATTTTCTTTTCTCCCTTTTGACTTTGAGTATATTTTATTTTCACATTTTAAGTGCAGACCCTTCTTCATTAAACGACTAAAATGACTCATATAGCGAGCTTTAGGCCGATTAACCCAAAACAGTTGACCATAAGCACCAAATTATGAGAAACCCAGTATGCTTAATTGCTAGAGTCAAATTGGTTCCGAAAAAGAACATAAGATATTGAGTTTTTTATTACCAATGATAAATTTGAGTTTAGGTCTAATAAATAAGGTTAATTCATGTTTAAAGTCACATTACTTATATGTGATTGCCATCTCAAATCTTATACACGCGGTTGAGTCCCACTAACAATATCATAGTGTGTGTAGTACAAATGGTACATGAATACACCTATGCTAAGTATTCCATAATAACATAAGCCAACAATGAAAATTATGTTACATCTTATGGATTAAACATACTTGATCACAACAAACAAATTCAAATATATTATATATTATGCTGTAAAAATAATTTTCCGCATTTTTTATTTTTCGAATTTCCATTTTTTTGTTTTTTTTTAAAGTATGAATGCATCAAGCACACAAAAATAAAAATAAAAAATATAATGAATTTTCTATCTAGAAAACAAATAAACATATATGATGCATGCATAAATCAATGTCACATGATGATAAAGCACAAGTATGCACCAACAAATATTTAATCAGTTAGGTATGCAAATGCTCTTACCTTTAATAGTACCGTGATCTATTTCAACATTTCTCTGATCACTTTTCTTTACCCAAACTTGCCTAGTGATAGGAATATTCATTTGTGTCATTAACTTGGTCAATTGACTCACCTGATTAGTAAGAAGGTCAATTTGACCAACAAACTCCTAATGCTTATTTATATTTAAGTTCTAGTTTCTATTTCTATTTAAAAAATGACGACACCTAGCCTCATGTATCCTAACTCGTCGCAATAAAAATATGTAGGGATAAAACTAGGACAGTTATGAAATCGTTGATATCCATTCTTAAGTTGGCAGGTCCTACCCTGTCTCGTAGGCCTCTGTCCTACATATCCCTTATTCTTAGGTTCATGGTTAGGCACATGTTTAAGTTGGTCAGTACCAGGAACGAATGTAGTCTTGGACGTATTAGCAACATTACGATCATTTTTATCATATCCTAAACATCCCTTATTACCAGTAGGCTTGCCTAATCCTAAAATGTTATATAACTTTATAGAACCACTAGAAAAGGAAAGAAGTTGAGACTTGGAATGCTTTAGGTCGCTTAAAAGATTTTTAACATGGATTTCTAAGGATTTCTTTTCAACAGTCAGCTTATTAGCTCTCCTAGAAGTCTTCTCAAGCTGACTAGTGAGATTCCTAACTTGAGTATCTAAAGATTCATTCATGGATTTTAACTCACTCACTCTTAACGTGGCCAATACCTCTACAATTATGACATCTCACAATTTTAGAACTCTTCCTAGATTCACTAGGATGACTTATATACTTCTCTTGATGTTTTTGCTTATTCCTAAACATTTTTCAGATTTTTTAGCAAAGTAAGCCAATTCCTCTTCATTAGGAGAATCTGAGTCCGATGACTCTCTATGACTATTCCTCACAATATTTAAGGCCAATGACTTATCGTTTGTGGGTTAGCTAATGTCAGCTCATAAGTTTGGAGAGATCCAACCAACTCTTCCACCTTAATAGAGTCTATATCCTTACTCTCCTCAATAGTAGTGATTTTAGACCTAAATTGCTCAGGTAAAGATCTAAAGATTTTTATAACAATTTTTTACTCAAATATTTTCTCACCTAGGTTGAAATTAGAATTCACCATGTCGTTTAAGCTCGCATAAAAATCATCAAA
>CAIGRO010142720.1:0-17042 GCA_903798355.1 Fraxinus baroniana | reverse complement strand
CCTGATTTTTTACAATTTCTCTTATTACAAACCATACATCTAACCCGTAAAAATAGCAATCAAATGAAAGCCCACGTAATAAAATTATTCCAACACTATTCTCTAACATTTTAATAGGTTTTCAATCTAAACACTTCATTCCAGATACGTGTTACATATAAAAACCTGATAACTAATACCATAAGATGTCTGACTCGGATTTTTTAATCCCGTTGACTAGCAGAAACATATAATTAGAAATCAAGATGAGATCTGAAACTTAAAAATATTCAGTCAGTCATGAAAATATCAAATATTATCCAAATCCATAATTGCAAATTGATTAGGAACCACATGAATTAAATAAACTGCAGATAGTTATAGAGTCTTCCAAGCAAAACAATGCAATGTTTGGAGAAATTCGTCATGGCGAATGTTGTGTACCAATTAGTGGTTTTTTTTGTATATTAGTATATTATTAGAATATTATTTACTTATGGCTAATTAGGTATGTCCTTGTAAATAATATGTAGTTTCCATGTATAATTTGTATCCAAAAATATCTTGTAACATTATATAAAAAAGGAAGACAAACAAGAAATTCCGTTCCGCAAATTATTGTCTTGGTATCACAGCCCAAAATCAATTTTCGAACCTGTGTTTGTCTTGTGTGTTTCCGACGCTGAGTGTAGATAGGGATGGCAAAAAAACTCGTTCAACCCGATACCCGTGGGCCCCACCCCGAATGGGGCGGGGATTACCCACCTAAACGGGTAAACGGGACGGAGGCAGGGCGAGGGTCATTAACTCGAAGTGGGTATGGGGCGGGTATGGAAAATATAGTCCCCGTCCCGCTACCCGCCTCGCTTAAAGTTAATTTTAAATTTAAGTATTTTTTCAAAGAAAAATAATAAATTTATCATCATTTTTAAAGAGAACATAAATTGTTTTTAACAAATTAGTAAAAAAGTAAAAATGTTTACTAACTAAAGATATAAAAAAAATAAAAAAAAAATAAATGGGGCGATAAATGGGGCAAGAGACTTGCCTCGCCCCGCCCCGATCCCACTTTAACCGGGTATGGGAATGGGGCAATGTAATAAAAATACCCGACAGCACGGGGGTGGGAATGGACGACCCGTCCCATAGCTACCCCGTTGCCATCCTTAAGTGTGGATGGTGGCGGCATCTCGTGGTCATTTACTTCGTGTGCTTCAACCTATGTTTGTCGAAGTATGGTTCATTGTGTTCTCTTGCCAACACCGTTTTCAAGTTACTAAGTGCATTCATGTGTTTTTGTGTGGCGTCCGAGGTTGTGCTCTGTAGTGCATTCATTGTTTTTGAGCAGGTTTCATTTCGGCCCTGTCGTAATTTTGAAGCAATTATTTTTCGGTGCGACTGAAGCCGAGTTTAGGGGTTCTATCTCAGATTTCATCGTTTAGGGCCAAGTTTGTGGTATCAAACTTATTCCTCTTGGGCTTGGGCTGTTTGGCTGATTTATTTTGGAACTTTTTTTCACCATTTTGTTATTGGATATTAGCTGGGCTAAAGTAGTTGGGTAGAATTTAAATTGGGTTGTGGTGTTGTTGGGACATTGATATGGACCTCTATTATTTGCTTAGTGTTGGGCAAGTTATTTTGGCTATTGGACTTAATCGATTATTTGGTTGGGATGAAAAATTTGGATTGGACATAATTTATTTGGTTAAATTGTGATTATTTTTGGTTGGACCATACACGATTTCATTATGTCAACGGATAAGAATGAGTCGATTTGCATTCATTTTACTAGTAAGAACTATTCTTCATGGGCATTTCATTTTCAGTTATTAGTTGAAGGCAAAAGGTAATCTATAGGGCATATTGATGGAAGTATTCTCCCTCTCGATCAGGAAAAGGAAAATGAACAATATCTTGCTTGGAAAACAAATGATTATCGACTTATGGCTTAGATCATTTGATCTGTTGATACTCAAATTATTCTTAATCTTAGACCTTGTAAGTTATCCTGTGCTATGTGGGAGTTCTTGAACAAAATTTACACTCAAAGTAACAATGCCCGACGGCTTCAGTTGGAGTTTGAATTGGCGAATTTCGCTCAGGACTCTCGGTCTATTGAAGAATATTATTCTAGTTTTTCTAACATTTGGGCTGAGTATACAATTATATTCTATGCTTTCGCTTCACCTGACAGTTTGGAAGTTGTTCAAGCTGTACATGAAGTCACAAGAGGGATCAATTTCTCATGAAATTGCGAAGTGATTTTGAACCCATTCGTTCTAGCCTTATAAATCGCAAATTACTTCCAACTTTGGATGGTTTCTTAGGTGAGTTACTGAGAGAGGAGCAAAGACTTATCAATCGTACCTTGTTGGAGGAACATCATCATCAAGTAACAAATCCTGTTGCATATGATGCTCAAGGAAAATTCAAAACTCAAGATATGTTTGGTGTTCGGTGTTACAACCGTAAGGGGTTTGGTCATATAGCTCTTCAATGTCCAAGAAAAATGTGTAATTAATGTAAGAAGTCTGGCTATGTCATTAACGAGTGCCCCATACGTCATCCACGCAAGACTGGACCCGGTTATGTTGCTGCAGCTACTTTAGCATCAATTTCTGCTTTGTCAGTTGCTCCCACTCAAGTTTCAGCCTCTCACGGTTCTACCCAACCTTCCATCACTCCTGAGATGATCCAACAAATAGTCATTTCTGCTTGTCTGCATTAGGTGTCTTGGGTATATCATCAACTGTTTCTTCTTGGTTACTAGACTCAAATGCTTCAATCATATGACTCATGATACTCAATTACTTAGTAACATTAGAACATATACTAGACCTCTCCATATACATACTGCCGATGGTAATACTTTTCCTATTTTGGTCGTGGGTAGTCTCATATATCTTACCATCACACGTCTGGATATTTCCTTTGACGTTCATACAATAAGTAAGTTTATGGACGCTCGTCGTCATCTTCATTTGGTAGCTGTTCGTCACATTTTCTATATCTTATTGAGATTCCTCATTGTGGGCTATTCTTCCCTCAGGGGTCATCTCTAGAGGTCACAGCCTATAGTGATTCTAACTTGGCGGGTTGTCCAGATTCTCGTCGACCTATTACTGGGTGGTGTGTTTTTCTTGGTAATGCTCTCATCTCTTAAAAATGTAAGAAACATGAATGTGTTTCTAAGTCCTCCACTGAGGCTGAGTACTAAGCTATGTCCAGTTCATGTTTCAAGGTTATGTGGTTGTGTGGTCTTCTTGCAGAACTTGGTTTCTCTCAATTACAGCCTACGTCTCTCCATGGTGACAACACTAGTGCTATTCAGATTGCGGCCAATCATGTGTACCATGAACCCACTAAATATATTGAAGTGAGCTGTCATTATATTCTCGCCTATGATTCCAAGGTCATTTCTCTTCCCATGGTTCCACTACTCACTAATCTGCAGATATCTTCACCAAATCCTTGACTCGCCACCGTCATAATTATCTAGTCAGCAAATTGATGTTTGTGGACTCACCAACATCAATTTGAGGAGGGGTATTAGTATATTATTAGAATATTATTTACTTATGGCTAATTAGATATTTCCTTGTAAATAATTTAGTTTCTATGTATAATTTGTATCCAAAAATATCTTGTAACATTATATAAAGAAGGAAAGACAAGCGAGAAATTTCATTTTGCAAATTATTCTCATTGTAATCAAATAACCCGATGTAGACTTACAGGTATCCTTGTCTTAATGATTGTCTTCTAGACTAGATCATAAAGCATGTATCCAAACTCCTCTTGACATAACCAAGGAATACACATTGTCATTTTCCACATCAAGCTTGGACCTCTCATCTTTATAAACATTCACAAATACAATATAACAAAACACATACAAATGATCATAGGAAACATCCTTAACAATCCAACCTCTGCCTGTTACACATAGTGTAAGGGAACACAATGTGTGAATTCAACACATGTACGACCGTGCTCAATGCCTCATCCCAAAAGAATATTGACAACTGGGATTGAGAAAGTAAACATTCCACACACTCAACCAATGTTGTGTTCATCTTTTCAGGTATACCATTCAAATAGCAATTTTCATAGTTGTTTTTTGATGTTGAATTCTCTGATGTTCGCAATACACATCAAAGGACCAAAATGCTCTTCAATATTATGTGTTCGGATGCACCTCAGCTTCTTTCTAGCCTGTCTATCAATTAGAGCCTGAAATTGCTTGAACACAATCAACACATGATCTTTTGTCTTCGAGATAAAAACTCATAGCCTTGAATTATCATATATGAAGGTCACGAAATAAATGGAGCCGCCAAGCGTTTTTGATTTCATAGGACCTCACATTTAAGGACCCGACATCTGTGCTCAAATCGTTAACTTACATACTATTCGCTATGGGAGACCCTAAACCCATCTTACCCTTCACGGATTTCTATTGTATCCCCAAGATTCAAACTCACGACCTTTCCCTGAAAAGAGATTTAAGTAGAATCCTGATACAAATTGAACAAGTTAAAATAATAAAAAAAATTGTGCATTATTTTAACGACCTGACCTCTATATAAATAAATAGGGGTTTTTTGTAACCACCTGAGCCTTGTGCCTGGTAATTCTCTAATGTATTGTCCGTTTTTGAAAGAGTCTAATTTTATCTTACCCCTAACGGATTTCTATCGCGTCCCAATGATTCAAACTCATGCCTCTCCTTAAGAGAGACTTCAATTGAATTCTGGTACCAATTAGACAACTTAAGGAAAGGTCACGTGTTTGAATCTTGGGATGCGATAAAAATCCTGAAGGATATGATGGGTTTAGGTTCTCCTAAAACAGATAGTACGTAAGAAAATAGCCTGACACAAAGCTCGGGTCATTACAACATAAATAGACACACGTCAAAATAATTATTCTCTGACAACCTTGGGAAACTAACTATGATGCCACTTGTTGGGACAGATGTCAAATAGACATACAGTAAAATAATTATTCTCCTAGAAGCAAATAAGTAAAGCGCCCTTTCTGATAATTTTATAATTTTATACATTGAAACTATTGTAAAGAAGATCAATCACAACAAGATACTAGAACACAAGAAATTATTTTACGTGAAAAACTTCCATTGTGCGAGTGATAAGTGTATAAAATACACTTATTTTGGCCATTAAATTGGGACACTTGTTGATGAATTGTATTGAAATATGGCATTGACATCAACAATTCGGCTAAATATGAATCAAAAAGCATATCAAGATGGTCGATAGGTTCCAAGTAGATTCTAAAATATAGACTTAACTTCAAAGAACCCATCGTCATACTTAAAATTCTTCTATACCCATATATATCTGAATGATAGGTTTTGGGTGTCTACTTTGAAGGGAAAATCTGGGAAAACAAAAATCATAGATACCCGGAAGATAGATTTATGTTATAAAGAAAAGAGAATTCTCGATATACTAGCCAAGTGTATTTTCCCAAATTGATTTAGAACCATCTAAATCAATCTTCGGCCCATGACTTCTAATTGCTTGCACTATGCACCTTGTGGTAAATCTTAGACAACTGTAAATAGTGTCATGTGATGTTCATGGCGACTCCTTGCAGAGAAAAGTTCTTTGTTAAAGAAGAAGAAGAAGCTAGTCAAAATAGGTTATGAAGATTTATTTTCATCAATGTTGAAGCAATGAACCTGCCAACATGTGTGCCTTAATTTGGCGATCAGTTAAAGTTTTAATATGAAATTTATTTGGCCAATAATATTAGAGAAACATGTGAATTTCTTTATGACGATCAATAAATAAAATACTGTCTTATAGCCATTATAGAAATGGGAAAATTATAACAACCATCATATGAATAATGCTTCCAATATCTCTTCACACGCTACTATGTTTTTATAATTTCTTCAAAAAAATACAAATAAAAAGTTTATTTTCCGATTTCTTTCAAAAAAAAGTTTATTTTCCGATTTCATTCAAAAAGCTTAATTGTTTTTACATTAATTTTGGTGGTTTGGTTTACAAGAAAAATAGGTTCTTTTGGAGCTCAAATGTATACATAAATATTTCTTTGGGTTCATGGAATTTTGGCGCTGATTAAAAATGCTTTTGGTCATTATAATAGTTATTAATATTAATCTGCCTTCTTGAAATGATAAACGAATGTAAATTCTGTATGCTTCTGTATATGTGCATATGCTTGGTGCTTGAAAAAAATGTTTTTAAAACAATTATGCAAAAATTGAAAAAATTTCGCGGATCAAGTTCATACCTCCAGCCATTGGTGTTGCTCCATAAGCTCTCCCTTGTCTTCCAGGTAATGTCAAGAAATATAAATTGTATTATTATGGTCTTGTAAATATTACAATGTAGAAGACCCTATTTATAGGGTTATAAATAACCGTAGAAGGAAATAAACCTAAAAGAAAAGATTACACAATCAACTAGTAAGAAAAATAATCCTACACTAAAAGGAAATAATATAATGGAAAATACTACATATTATTTTCTATATTTAACACCCTCCCCTCAAACTCAATATGAGGTAGAATATTGAGTTTGAAGAATTCGATCCAATCAAATCTTCCAAAGTGAAGAACTCCAAGCACTTGATGTCTTTGTCTTTGTTGATGGAGATAATTGCCCTCTTGTTTGCTGGAAGAAAGTAGTTGATGGACATATTTTTTTATTTCTTATTTTTGACATAAAAAAACCTCTAGGTAGTATAAGAGGCAGGGGGAGTGCCGATAAAATTTAAGGTACCGACCCTCCAAAGTTGTAAAAAAAATCTCTAATTTGTTTAAGAGGCAAGGGGAGTGCCGGTAAAGTTTAAGGTACCGACCCTTCAAAGTTTTAAAAAAAAACCTCTAGGTAGTTTAAGAGGCAGGGGGAGTGTCGGTAAAATTTAAGGTACCGACCCTCCAAAGTTTTTTAAAAAAACCTCTAGGTAGTTTAAGAGACAGGGGGAGTGCCGGTAAAATTTAAGGTACCGACCCTCCAAAATTTAAAAAAAAAAAACATCTAGGTAGTTTAAGAGGTAAGGGGAGTGCCGGTAAAATTCAAAGTACCGACCCTCCAATTTTTATTTTTATTTTTATTATTATTATTATTATTATTTTTTAAAACATAAAAAATACTTATTTATAGGGTTACAACCAACCTCGATTTCTGAATGAATGAATAATTAATTCCAGCTATAATAGTTGACTCTCCAAAGCAGCACTCTAAAACTCCTTCCTTTCTTTCCAGGCAGCTTGGTTTTCAATTGCGTAGGCACTAGTTGAACCCAATTGCAGCAGCTCTCTGTGTGTACCCTTTTTTTTTTGTTTTTTTTTTCTCCATAGCTGCCCAATTTTTGTGTTTTTGAAGTGTAAGTTTGCAAGTTTAACCCAAGGCCAAGTTAAACCCGCTCTGATACCATGTCAAGAAATATAAATTGTATTATTATGGTCTTGTAAATATTACAATGTAGAAGACCCTATTTATAGGGTTACAAATAACCGTAGAAGGAAATAAACCTAAAAGGAAAGATTACACAATCAACTAGTAAGAAAAATAATCCTACACTAAAAGGAAATAATATAATGGAAAATACTACATATTATTTTCTATATTTAACATAATGGCACTTCCAAACTCTCAACACTCTATATTGATGGTATATAATATGTATTTTCAGTTGTGTTTGAGCTTAGGGACCAAACCCCTTTATATAGAGTCAAGCTCCCATCAAACCGTGGCTACAATTACCCTCCAATTGATGATGAAATTGAATTGTATGAATGCTGAATTGAAACTCAGTAAATGTTGAAACTAAAACCATGATGCTGGACCATTAATAGAGAAATGGATGTGTTACATTCTCCAACTTGGTCCATACGTTCAACCTAATATTTTAACTCAATCCCATCGATTGTACTTATTAAAATATAAACACATGAATCATGGAGATGAGTCCTCTAATAACGAGTATTATCTTCCATGTATTACAATGTATTTAGTTCCTCAAGAATTCTTTATGTGGCAACAATACTTAATGAAAAAGGACCCTATGTCTTATTCTTGGTCTTAAATTGCGTTTTTATATCGCAAATGTACGATATCGTAACAAGTAATATAGTGAATCTTTGAGTCCGAATTATCATTCCCACGAGGACTATAATTTAGTCTTAATATACTTTTCCCAATTTTTCTTTGATGGAAGTAAACAAATAACGGATGGTAATAGTTGTGAATATTTTCTCTTTTTCTTTTTGTAAAATAACAAACTTAAACTAATGTAAAGTATAAACAGATTTAACATAATGATTGATAGAAGATTCGAATACTACGTAATGAATATTAGGGCAAAATAGGTTCATCTAATGATCACCTTAATTCCTAATTCAAGATTCTAGCCTAATGTAGTATTTGGTCGAATACTTCTCTGGTATTCAATTTACCCCTCTCGGATTCTCACTGAGCCTATTTAACTAATTCAATTTCATATCTCTATGCGAATTATCCTTAGTTAAACGAATTACGGTTCTAAGAATTTCTATAACGATCGCAATAATTAGTATAGGTATCTCTATACGTTATACTACTTTACCGAGTTTTATTATACGATCTAAATCTCAAATTTACCTCTCAATTCGTAAGAGACTCACAAATTCATCAAATTATTGATCAGGTTTTAAAGCATTAAACTTATAATAAAACCAACACATAAAAGAATAAATCACGAAAATCTTGAATTAAAGAATTAAGGGTCTCAAAAGACTACATTCTTCGCCCTAGTTACACATAATGTAAAAAGATAAACAAATAAATAAACTTGAATATATCACTGGATTATTAGAATAAAGATATAGAAAAGAATAAATTCTTGCACCGAGGTCTTATTCCACTTTCAATCTTTACTTTGATCATGAATCCCGCGATGAATTTCTTCTCTTGATTTTGCTCTTTGATCTCTCGTTGTTTCTCTCTTTTTTCCAATGTGTGGAACTCCTTTGTTAGTGTCTCCTTAGGTCTATTTATACTTCCCTACACGTTCTTGGCCAATTTGGAGTCTTTTTATGGGCTTCTCGTGGCCCAAAAAGAAAAAACCTAAAAAACTGGCGGTGCAATGCCAGGGTATTAGGATGAAGGGCCTAGGCGCCGCGTTGCTGAAAATAAGCAGCTTTGTAGCGCCTGGGCGCTACCTTGTTGTCATTCTATATCTACTTTAGCATTTTTATCATAAATTTTTCTCTTGATATCCGATTAAGGTAATTCAAAATGATTTGAAAAGATAACTCAAAGGGCTACAACCTTGATAGAAATATCTCTTTTTCAATTCGAATGTTTACTTGGCCAAAAATAGGTCTCAATCTCCAACTAAAAATTTAGGCATCCTTGCACGGTTGAAAACTGATTTGTTTTCACTCCTTTTGATCTTTAGTTGTATCCATTTGACCCCTTGCATTCTCAAGTCTTCATCGTGAGCTTCAACACAACTTTTGAGTATTTGCACTTTAGCCCCCAACTTTGGATCTTCCCATTTTTCGCTTCTTTCTTTCAATTTCCCTTCCCTTCATTAGGTTTCACCTAATAACGCATTATTTAATGAATTCGGCTATGATTCCATTAGAAGAATTATGAAATATCAATATTTTGGAGCCTGAATAAGTGTATAAAATACACTTATCATCTTTCAAATATGTATTTTCTCAAATAAATTATGCACTCATGAATATGAGAAAACATCATAATAAATAAGAGTTTCATGCAAAGATTGTATACCATTACATAATGGAACCAAGTCTCATTTTCTCTACATGATTATTGAATTTCAATGTTGCGTGCCTTTAATCAAAGAATTAGCGATCATCAATTCGATGCATATGTATTCAATGACCACTTTGTTTACTTTAATACATTCCCTTGTGGCTAAATACTTAATGTCAATATATTTACTTCAACTACAATTTTTATTGGTCTTAGAAGACAAAGCCAAATTGTCACAGTAAATTCTCAATGGCATAGAAATGAATCCATAACTCTAAGCTCAGATATGAGACTCTTGATCTATACACCGTATGAAGTAGCTTCAAAATAGGAAACGACTCGGCTTCCATGTTGGAAGTAGCCATCAAGGTTTACTTAGTACTCCTTCATGATGTTCCACCAGTCTTCATAAAAATATATCATGATGTTGATTTATATAAATCAACACAGTCGGCAAATTCTAAATCTGGGTATCCAATCACTTCCAGATTATATGTCCGTTTATACATAAACATGTGATTTTTGGTTCCTTGAAGATAACTTATTACTTTATTTGCTGCTCTCCAGTGCTCCATACCTAGATTACTTTGATATCGTCCTAATATTCCTGTAACAAATGTAACGTCATGCCTAGTACAGAATTGGGCATACATCCCGTCGATAGTAGAAGCATAGGAAATGTTCTTCATTTGTTCCCTTTCTAAATTATTTTTCGGGCATTGGTTCAAATTGAATATATCACCATTTACAATGGAAGTTACACTTGGCAAACAATCCTTCATCCGAAACCTCTTTAAAATTTTGTTGATATAGGTTTCCTGAGACAAACCCAAAATACCTCGTAATCTGTCTCAATGAATCTTAATGCCAATAACAAAAGATACCTCATCCACATCCTTTATATCAAAATATTTAAAGAGGAATTGTTTTACCTCATGTAACAAACCCCTTATCATTAGGTGAAAGTAAAATATCATCTACATATAAAACAAGAAAACAAATCTTACTGCCACTAACCTTTTTGTATATACATTGATCCATGGGATTCTCAAAAAATCCAAATGAAAAAATTACTCCATGGAATTTAAAATACAATTGAAGGGACACTTGTTTTAAATGGTATATAGATTTCTTAAGCTTAGAGACCAAGTGCTCACCATCATCAGAGGATATCCGTTAGGTTGTTTCATATAAACCTCTTTCTCTAAGTCTTTATTGAGAAGTTTCATTTTCACATCCATCTGTTGTAACTCAAGGTCAAATTGGGCTACTAATGCCAAAATAATAAGTAGAGAATTTTTTTAGAAACCGGAGAAAAGCTCTCCTTGTAATCGATTCCTTCATTTTGAGTGAATCGCATACCCACAAGTCTCATCTTGTATCTCTTAATGTTTCCTAGCGAGTCTTTCATAGTCTTAAAGACCCATTTATAGCCAATAGCTTTGGCACTACAAGGTAACTTAACAAGATCCCAGACTCCATTACTCTTCGTGGAACTCATCTCTTCCTTCATGGCATTGTACTATAATTCTGACTCTTTGCAACTCATGGCATGTGAAAATGACTCGGGATCATTTTCAGCTCCAATACTTTGGCCAGGTTCTTGTAGGTACACTTGATAATCACTAAGAATTGCTGACCTTTTTGTTCTAATAGATCTTCTTAATGTTGTACCATTATCTTCCCGATAAGCTTGTGGTTCAACTATTTGTTCAGGAGGTTCTAATAATTCCTAAATTGCCTTATCTACTTTAACATTGTTATTAGCTTGTGGAATTTCAATGATTGGTTGTTCAACACCTGTTTGTACTTGAGGGGTGTTGTAAACTATGATTAATCTATCACTTGTGGTAGAAGGTTGACATTCTAAATGATCATACTCAGGAACTTCGTCCCTGGTTTGATCACTCCCGCCTATCAAGTCATTATCAAGAAACTTAGCATTTCTTGATTCCACAATTCTAGTGATGTAAGATAGATAGTAAGATATGTATCCTTTAGACCTTTCAGCATATCCAATAAAATACCCACTAATGGTCTTTGGGTTCAGCTTCTTCTCTCGTGGACTATAGATCCTCACTTCAGACAGGCATCCTCAAACATGCATATGTCGCAAACTTGGTTTCCAACCTTTCAATAATTCAAATGCCATCTTTGGGACAACCTTAGTTGGAACTCAATTTAATATATACACTACCGTCTTTAGCTCTTCAATCCACAAGGATTTAGGAAGATTGGAGCTACTAAGCATACTCTGCACCATGTCCAATAATGTTCTATTTCTTTTTTTTGCTTCACCATCCTGGTATGGTAATCCGACGTGGTATATTGGGCAACTGTCCCATGTTCTCGAAGAAACATAGCGAATGGACTATGAGCATCCATTCTTTGTGTATTTACCATTATTTTCTCCATCTCTATCTGATCTTATGATCTTAATCTCCTTCTTACATTTTTTTCTCTATTTTAGTTTTAAAGGTTTTAAATGCATCCAATGTTTTTCTCTTATTATGAAGCAAGTAAAGATGCATATATCATGAGTAATCATCAATAAAGGTGGTGAAATATTTCTGACCATGTAAGTCCATGTCTGGACAACATAAATTAGTATGTATGATTTCTAATATGTCTGAACTTCTATTGGAAACTATCTTGGACTTGTTAGTCTGCTAATGCCACAACGTGGAGGAGTCTTTGTTAATATTACATCGTTTATTGCCATTATAAACATGCATTAAATTATAAGTGATATTATTTAGTATATTAACATGATAAAGACCATCAGACAAATTACCATTCCCAACACAATCAGAATTGTATAATAAACTGAATGACATGTTTGAAAAATTAAAAGAATATCCCAAGGGTACAAGTCTGGAAACGGAGATCAAGTTTCGTGAAAAACTTGGAACATAAAAGTTCATATCTAATTTCAAATCAAAGCCACTAATCAAAGTTAAAATGCATGTTCCTATAGCCTCCACATGCGAGCCCATCTTGTTTTTGGATAAGATATTTCGCTCACTTCCCACTGGCTTCCTCAGGTTTTGCATACCTTGCAAGAAGTTTGCAATATGGATTGTAGTTAATATTTACATTAACCCTATTAGATTCATAACAAACAAATGAGGTCACATTAACTTTATCGTCAAGTCATTTCTTGACTTCGGCAGAATCTTTCTTCATGTATTCTTTCTTTTTACATAAATAACACTTGGCCTCTTTCTTAACATCATCTTGGGGCGATATTTTACCTTTCCTTTCTAATTAGCTTAAACCTTCCCCTTCGCACGAGTTGAAGTCAACATTACACCTTCACGTTGTTCCATTATTAACCTCTCTTCCTATTGAACATACATAGCCATTAATTCATTTATCGAGATTTTGAAAGGTTTGTATTGTTGTAGGAAAGTATTCAAGATGTAGTGCACAAATGAAGGATTTAGACATCTCAACCTCGAGTTTCTTAAGTTGAGCCGTAATATCTCTCATTTGTATGATGTGCTCGTCTACACCTTTCACGCGGTAAGCTTTAAGGATGAGAGCTTCATTATATGAGTGGTTGATATTACCTTATCTGAAGTGACGAATTCATCATTAATGGCTTTTATCAAGTCTTGGACCTTGTCATGCTGATCGACGGAACCACGTATACTGTTTTGGATTTAAATCACCGAAAGTCCAGGGTTCGTTGACAAGTAATAAAGTGAAAATCCTAGAATTTCGAGTATCGTTCCCACGAGGATTGATTTAACTTGATTTTTATTATCGCGACCTTAACCGAATCTATTAAATTTGAGATGAGTTTTTCAGATTCTAAGATTAAACTAAATCTAGCATGCAAATTAAACTAAAATTATGACTCAAATGCAAAAATGACATTTCAATGCAAAAGATTTGAATGAAATTAATGTATGAAAAAGCGCACTAAGATCTCAAATCACCAAGCAAAGTTCTCTTTTAATCCCTATTTCACAATTTGATAACACGATGAATTGGTTGAAGAATCAATGTTTCTAACTTATCAAATGATCTCTTTCGAGTAAAATTGAACATATTCTCACATACCATTTGACTATATTTCTATGACAAATGCAATATACAAGAATGCATGACGTTTTGTAAACATTTAGAGATTCACGTAAAGCATAGGGGTATATTTCTATCCCCTATCGGACCCTACGATGATTTTGACTATATGTCTATGACAAATGCAATATACAAGAATGCATGTCGTTTTGTAAACACTTAGAGATTCACGTAAAGCATAGGGGTATATTTCTATCCCCTATCGGACCCTACGATGATTTATACCTTGTTGACCTTATTTCCCTTCTTTCGAATGAATAAAATAAGCCACCACACTCATACAACTATTGCGCATATAATTGTAGAGAAAAAGTAATGTATATAAATCATTCAACATCCACCAAACGTGTTTAAATATCAAATTGCAAAATAGAAATTAAAATATCACAATGCGAAGTTCATAATTTACCTAGTACATAAAAAGTCTAGCCTAACATGAAGAAAATAAAAGAACAATAAAAATAATAAAGGGAAGACATCACCCAAAAACTAGAAATTAGGCTTGAAATCTCAAATTTTGAATGAAATCCCTTGTTCTAGCCCTCTTTATTACTCTTCAATGGTGTTTTTCTCTCTAAGAATGTGTCCCCCCTCTTTTTGGACGAGATTAGGATTATACAAGTCGTCAAAACACTCTACCATAAAAGATTGGTTCGTATAAGGAAACTAGAAAATTCGCACCCAGAATGAATCATGCGACTACATGGTATAAACACATGCGACAGCATGGTTATAAAGATTTTGCATTGTTCATCTCCTGTTGGTGATTGGGCGACGGCATGAACTTTCTACCATGCGACTGCATGGTAGAAATTATTTTTCATTTGGTTCGCTTTGGTCCCTAAACATTATTTCATTTACCTTTTGGCAATTCTTCCTTCCTTCTTCTTCTTCTAACATTCCATGACATCACAATGTGTTACTTAGCTCAATTCCATGCTTGTTTCGGCATTTGGGTCATCTTTTGAATTATTTCATTTTGGTCCTCGAAGTTTTATTTTCTTTTAATTTGGTCCTTTTTCGTTCGCTTTTGCATACTCTTCATTCCATCCATCAATGTAATCCTACAAACACAAATTATATCGAATTAAGCCATATTTCAACATATACATCAACAATTTCCCATTTTCTGTGACCTAAATAAGTGCGCAAAACGCACTTATCAAATCCCCAAAACTTGAACTATTGTTTGTCTTCAAACAAGATGTGGCTCAATCTACACAAAACATAGCTTAACGATCTGTTGTGTATCTAGCTTGGAGCTTATTAAGAGACCACATGAACAACTATAGCCGTGCAAAATCGCATCAATCTCCACATGTTATATGAAAAACCCGAGGTGAGTGTGTGAAAACTCATACCAGCATATCAAGATAATGGCTGACTCATACCTGACCCAATGTAGTCAAATTTTTCGCTCTCATCGCTCGAAAAATAAACATCCCCCCAAACTTATTCTTTTCACTCAATTATCTCGGGGTGTGTTCTAAGATTGAACTCATTTATATCTATTCATTTCCCTATCTCGGCTCGGATGAATCATACGATCACAATTTTACACTTTAATAAGCAGATGTTCTCGTATTTTTGATTTCTTCAACCCTTGAGATTAAACTGAGCTAGTTGCCTCGTATTAGAGATATAGTCTTATCAACTGAGTGTCTAGGGCTAATCAATGTATTTTATACATAAGAGTACGTATGTAATTCATCAATAGATAGATATAATTTTTCTTTTTCTCTTTTCTTTTATATAACATATTTCCTTTGCTTTTTATATAACCCATATAGCGAGTTTTAGGCCGATGACTCCCAAGTCAGATAACCATAGGGCACCAAGTTTTAAACCCTTGCAGATTTAATCATTCGAGTTATACAGGCTCGAACAGATGTTTTTTTTTCTATTCAATGATTAGTGTAATACCCATTTTCTTTTAGACACCCAATTTCTAAAACTACACCCTAACTTGATACTTTCACTTCATTTTCATCTCATTAGTTTTAGATAATCCACACATAACATCATGCATGGAATCCCTACTCATCTTAGTGTTTCCTTGCAATAGCTCAATCACCTCCAAACTATTCTAAAAATTGGTCATGGTTTAGCACAAGAAAGATTTTCCAGGATTTTCTAAGTTCACCTATTTCTAAGTAATGAGTCAACTTGTTAGCCCAATATGCAAACATGAGTGCCGTGCACAAAGTAAATCAAGTTTCACATAAACGTGTTTCGATCAATTTAATGATGCACGGTTTTCACCATTCATGGTCCACATATAGCCCAATTGAAGTCATCATGGTTAGCAGAATTATCAAACCCACGCAAGCACACAAAATCCAAAACTATTACTAAAAATGCGTAATTTTTTTTTTACACAAAAACAAAAATTACAGTAACATGATGAATGACCTATTGACAAATTCTCACCCTCAAACGTATATATATAGAACATTGTACTCAATGTTTAAAGAATAATAAAATGCAAACTTAGCAGCGCATAAAATTAAGGACAAATTCACAAAAGATAAAGAACAAAGGGTGAGGAATACTCTGATCGATGGGGATGCGAAGGTGAAGATGGTGGAGGAAAAAGAAGTGTGGACCATGCATAGGCTCTTTTATTACCTGTAGAGACAATGAAAAAAGTAATCTTATTAAAAATTATTAAAAAAACAAACTTGAAGAAGAAATTCATAAACTAATGCATAAAGCGAAATAAATAAAAAGGAAGAATTGTTGGGTTGCCTTCCAACCAGCGCTAAGTTATAGTCTATAGCTCGACTTTTTCACAAGTGTATCATGACACTTTGAATATGGTTTTGGAAGTCCGGCTTAACTTGCTCAATTTGACTTTGTTCCATATTGCAATTTTTCTCCAAAATTTACCCTTGTCCGTTTCCAAGTAGTATGACTTTCCGCCATCATCCATGTCAAACTCAACAGTGTACACCTCAATTTCTTCATAAAGTTTAATCACAAACTCAATTTTTGAGCAAACAATGAAGTCAAGGGATTGCATGCTAATTTCCTCTTCTTTGAATATTTCTGTTTAGTTTGTTACGATTGATTTCTCGATATTTTCCTGCTCCTGTTCTTTAATTGAAGTTTTCTCGAGTTCAACGTCTATATCCAAAATATTTGACAAAGAAACAATGACATCTTCATGAAAAGTCTCCTCTTCATGCTTAATCACAAAATCAATTT
>CAIGRO010142672.1:3422-18598 GCA_903798355.1 Fraxinus baroniana | reverse complement strand
TTTCTGCAATTTCATCAAGCGTTTATTCAGTTTGCCATTTCCTTCATCTTTATTTATGTATCTCACATGCTTAATTAATAAGACTATTAACACTTTGCACTTAATCTCCTCTCCTTCATCAAGTTGGAGGGAAATCAAAACATGGTGGTGGCTAAAATGTTGCTAATCTGGAAACCTCATCTGTCACTTCTTAGTTATTACTAGGGACGTGGGATTCAATTGGCTAACTATTCGTGTCTATATATAACATATCTATACTTTATGGGATTTACAGATAATACGATCAATTCAGTCCAAGATTCCCTCTGCGTTGACTAATACATACTAATAAAAAGTCAATAAATGCCTGTAACAATTATTTTTCTTAATATAATTCTTTATATATAAACAAGCGTACAGAGACTTGAGATCTGCTTTGCATCTGGTTGTTCCGTAATACTTTTTCCTTATCTAAGCGTTTTCTCTCTTTTTCAGCCAAAATAGAGAGAAGTGCAACCAAGGTATTCCAACCCGAAGAACGAACAGCCAACTCGAGCAGAACAAATACATGGTTTGATTCTTAGGATTGCAAATCCCCCTAGCGGATCGTTAAGTCTGCAGCACAATTTCTAATGCTAAGGATATCTTAAAGAAAGGCTATTTAGCATACGTTTTTTATCGTTCATATTGTTGGTTTATCATGACCGTTAAAACTAATATTAATATGCTGAATTCCAATGAAAAACATGAAAAATTTAGAAATTTAAGGAACTCAAGATTTTATTTCTAATTTTCAATTTCTTATCACTCTATAAAAAGTCAACTTTAATATAAATAAGCTAGTTTTAGCAAGTTGGTGGCTTTTTAATTAGTTGTTGGATTCTTCGTAGGCACATTTAACGACAAGTTATATGCATTGACTTTGTGTGTATATTCTTAGAGCAGATTCATTGGGATGTGGATTACATAAAAAAGATAGATGTGGAGGTCTGCTAGAATTCTTCCCTTTTTTTATTTTTATATTTTTTTTATTTTTATAATTTATCCTTATTGAAAATATTTCTATTTAATTTTTTATAATTTCTATATGTTCTTTCTTTACCAGTTTTGATCTAAGACTCAAGTCCACAGTGGGCGCAACAACATTCGATGTTATCACGTGCTTCTAGTGTTACTACGTGGCAACACCAGATGTTGCCACGTCCACAGTGAACATTATAATACATGTTCACCGTAAACATTAGACTATTTCTACTTTCTTTACGTCTTCACTCTTATATTTGACTTACATTATGAACAATCTACATTGCCACCAAAAATGCTCCTCTCTATTCCCACTTTACCAGTCACATGCCCAACATTAATTTACATCATTGCAAGTTGATCAGCAAATTGGTGGGTTTTTTGTTGTTTGATTATTCACTAGCAAATTAAATGAATGGTTCTATGCAACGTTCTAAAAAGCTCGTCTAGGTGGCGTCTAGGCTTGAAGTTCGAACAAAACGTTTCGCTTTGCGTCTAGACGCTTTTTCCCAATTTCTAGATGTTTTGAGTATTTTCCTTCCTCTATTTCGTCTTCTCTAGACACACTTTATTAGTTTTTTTTTTTTCTTTTTGTAAAAAAAAAACTTTTATTTGACTTAACTTTTTATTTTAAAAAAAAAAATTATTTGACTTTAATTTCAAGTTTTTTAAAAGAATTTATTTGTACAAAAATTAAAAATGACTTTATTTAAATAGTTAAATAAGATTTAAGTTATGTTACTATTTACATTATGTAATTATGATTTTGAAACTCGTTTTTTTGTTGCAAACTCCAAAAGTATGTATGAAGTTCTTATAAATCTATTAAGCAGGACTTGTCTAGTTGAGAATTGAAATTATGAAAGTATTCGAATTTTTGCATTTCGAAAACTTGAAAATTATATAATTGACCAATGGTAGAAATTATTAAATAAATATAGTATTTTACAATTATTAAATAATTTTTAAAATGATTAAAAATCTAAAATAATAATAAAAATATGAAAACACTATTTATGCATAAGCCTTGTTTAAGCTCATTTAAACTCCTAAAATTTGAAACTTAGCCTCCATTTTTAATCATACTTTATGCTTTTTAAAACAATGATTATAAGCATATCATCTTCTTAAACGGTTAACTATTAAGATAATATTCATATTTCTTTGTTTTTCTTTGGAGTCAATGAAGGGATAAGTTTTTACACAATAATCCACTTATTTTTGCAATTATTGATGTCACGTCTACAATATTTAAAAAGAATTGATTGATTAGAAACTTTTGAATACCAGTTTTACCATTACATATTTAACTATAGGTCCAATATATCCTCATTTGATTTACAATATTGTCCTTAAATCTTTTGTTTTTTGTTTTTATATTTTTTTTTTATTTTTTGTCAACTGTGTTCTTATTTAATCTTCCTACTTTTCCAGGCATTAAGTTAATTTTGCAACTTATAAAATTAATATTAAATAATAATGCCCTTATCCAATCTTTATAATTTATATTAATAAAATTTATTCATGCATTGAATTTCTTTTATTTTTTTAACATCCATTAGTCATTTTTCTAAAAATAGTCGTTTTAAATTCTTTTCCTACGAAAACACACATTAATTCACAAAAGAAAAGAAAATTAAAAAATAAAAAAAAAATACTGAAAGATTGCATTAATACGTTCACCTTGGCACTAAAATTTATGTTTTACATTCACATATGTTCACTAAAAATTCTTATATTTTTTTTAGTTACATATAAAATAAAACTTGATAGAAAATATATATAATTTCCCATGCATTAAGTTTTTTTCTAACATCACTAAGTTATTCATTTATGTTTTACATTCACGTCAATAGTACGTAACGTTAATTATTAAATCACTATAAAAATTCTAAACTGTCAACATAAACGTCATTAAGACCATTATTGGTTTACATTATTTACATTCATTTGTAACTTATTCTGAAATTTATGCCCATTATATAGAATAGAAGTTCTTCAAATGTCAACATTGCGTAGTATAGCTATAATTAGTTGTTGGATTCTTCGTAGGCACATTAAACGACAAGTTATACGCATTGACTTTGTGTGTATATTCTTAGAGCAGATTCATTGGGATGTGGATTACATCAAAAAGATAGATTTCGAGGTCTGCTAGAATTCTTCCCTTATAATTTATCTTTATTGAGAATATTTCTATTTTATTTTTTATAATTTCTATCTGTTCTTTCTTTACCAGTTTTGATCTAAGACTCTAAGTCCATAGTGAGCACGACAACATTCAGTGTTATCACGTAATTCTGTGTTACCACGTGGCAACACCGGATGTTGCCACGCCCACAGTGAACATTATAATACATGTTCGCCGTGAATATTAGATCATTTCTACTTTCTTTACATCTTCACTCTTATATTTGACTTACATTATGAACAACAATCTACATCGCCACCGAAAATGCTCCTCTCTATTCCCACTTTACCAGTCACATGCCCAACATCAATTTACATCATTGCAAGTTGATTAGTAAATCGGTGGGTTTTTTTTAGTTGTTTGATTATTCACGAGCAAATTAAATGAATGGTAATATGCAGCGTTCTAAAAAGCTCGTATAGGTGGCATCTAGGCACCGTCTAGACTTGAAGCTCGAACAAAACATCTCGCTTTGCGACTAGACGCTTTTTCCCAATTTCTAGATGTTTGAATAGTTTCCTTCCTTTATTTCGTCTTCTCTAGACGCACTTTATTAGTTTTTTTCTTTTAAAAAAAAAATAATTTATTTGACTTTAGCTTTTTATTTATTTATTTATTTTAAAAAAATTATTTGACTTTAATTTCAAGTTTTTAAAAGATTTTATTTGTACGAAAATTAAAAATGACTTTATCTAAATAGTTAAATAAGATTTAAGTAATGGTGCTATTTATATTATGTAATTATGATTTTGAGACTCGTTATTTTGTTGCAAACCCCCAAAAGCATGTATGAAGTTCTTATAAATCGATTACGTAGGACTTGTTTAGTTGAGAATTGAAATTATGAAAATATTCTAATTTTTACATTTCGAAAACTTAAAAATTGTATAATTGACTAATGGTAGAAATTATTAAATAAATATAGTATTTTACAATTATTAAATAATTTTTAAAATGATTAAAAATCTAAAATAATAATAAAAATATGAAAACACTATTTATGCATAAGCCTTGTTTAGGCTCATTTAAACTCCTAAAGTTTGAAACTTAGCCCATGTTTGAAACCCATTTTGGGTTGAAATTTTTTTTAGAATAGTGATTGATATAAGAATGTGTAGTGAAAAAGTGATGAAAAGTTTTTGATTTGTGTGTAATATTATTTTATTAGGAGAATGCGTGGTTAAAATGAAGAATGAGAATGAAAATGAGAAAGAGAAAGAGAAAGAGAAATGAATAGGTGCCAAACGGGGGCTTAGCCTCCATTTCTAATCATACTTTATGCTTTTTAAAACAATGATTATAAGCATATCATCTTCTTAAACGGTTAACTATTAAGATAATATTCATATTTCTTTGTTTTTCTTTGGAGTCAATGAAGAGATAAGTTTTTACACAATAATCCACTTATTTTTGCAATTATTGATGTAACATCTACAATATTTAAAAAGAAACGATTGATTAGAAATTTTTGAATACCAATTTTACCATTACATATTTAGCTATAGGCCCAAATATATCCTCATTTGATTTACAATATTGTCCTTAAATCTTTTGTTTTTTTTGTCAACTGTGTTCTTATTTAATCTTCCTACTTTTCCAGGCATTAAGTTAATTTTGCAACTCATAAAATTAATATTAAAGAATAATGCCCTTATCCAATCTTTATAATTTATATTAATAAAATTAATTCATGCATTGAATTTCTTTTATTTTTTTAACATCCATTAGTCATTTTTCTAAAAATATTCGTTTTAAATTCTTTTCCTACGAAAACACACTTTAATTCACAAAAGAAAAAAAAAAAAAAAGAAAATACTGAAAGATTGCATTAATTTTTTTTTTCTAACATCACTAAGTTATTCATTTATGTTTTACATTCACGTCAATGACAATTGATTTGCACAATAGTTGATCCAAATTAGTAAAGAAATAGAACCTCACATAGAGGATGACTTCATCAACTTACCAAACATAAAATGCAGTTTCTTTTGATAATCTTACATAACGTGGAATTTTTTTCAACCAAAAATGAGATATTGACTACCTCGATGACAAACTAATTGAGTTATTTCCCGAAGGCGGTGAAGAATTTATTAGCTTTGACGAAACAATAAATGATACAAACCAATTTTACCAAGAGGGTTTCATAAATAAATTGTTGCCAAATGGAATCTCACACATAAGTTAATCTTGAAAAGAAGTTGTCCAGTGATACTTTTAAGGAGTATTATCCAACCAACGATCTTTGCAATGGAACAAGAATGATTTATCATAATTTCAAGAGACATATTATCGATGTAGAAATAATCGTTGGACAATATGCTAAAAACAAGTTTTCCTTCCATGCATCCCATTAACCTAACAAATGATGAAGGATATCCATTCAAATTTTAGAGAAAACAATGTTCAATACATCCATACTTTACAATGACTATTAACAAGGTTCAAATACAAACAATACTTATTGTTGGAATATATCTTAATGAACATATTTTCTCTTATGGGCAACTGTATGTCACACTTTTTCGCGGAGTTTCAATACAAACAACAAAAGTTTTAGTAAAAATAGAAAATAGAAATAAAAGCTATAGAAAGTTGACAAAAAATATTGTGTACAAAGGAGTGTTATTGTAATCAAAACAATACATTTTAGTTTATTCAACATATATACATAATTTCATAAAAAAAAATAAAAATTATTCATATATATTCTTTTTAACAATTTAATTTTTCCTTTTATAATATCTATTACTTTACTACTTTGAAAAACAGTGTCAGTACTTCAAAATCATTACGCATATCATTCAGCTGATATATAAGACGTGCAATGCATGTGTTTACTACTAATGAGACCAAAATGACGAAAAAGCTAGCAAATATTACCGATGAGAGAAGCAATTAAGATTTGTAAGGAAAAATCACAAATAGCTGATTTTAATTAAAAAAATGAATACCCATTTGAAATAGAAATTAGAAAAACTTCGATATAGAAACCACCAAACAATTGAACTCAAACAAGGCTTAAGTAGAAACATAAAAGAAATAAAATAACAAATTTTCTAAAAGATGCTTATTGTCAAACTCCCCCATTTTAGTGTTATTGTTGTCAATTTTTTTTGTTAATGATTTTGGAAAAATGAACCTTTCCCATTGTTAAGGTAAGCTAAAGCAACTATTTGATATCAAGTTTAGTATAGTGTAACCAAAGTATTAACTATTGTATAACTGCAATTTAATATTGAGTTTGCGTATGCAATGGCATAAAAATATGCATTCAAATGCTATAGTTTTATCTAGGCTTAGGCATCGAGTGGGTCGGTCTGAGTATTTCAATACCTGGAACAATCCATTATACTTTGGATATTTCATAAATGAAATCATTCGAGTCTTTGTAATTATTAGAACCAAACTCAAACTCGAACCGTCGATTTTGGTTCGAGTTCGGTTCTATCCATAATAGTTTTTTTTTTTATGTACACATTTAATAAATATTTCATATAGGCACTTTCATAGTAGTTTGGGTAAGTGTGGTTTGAGTTTTTTTATTATAAAAAATGTGAAGTTGCCATTTTATCATTTTAAAATTAATCAAAATTATGGTCATGGTCAATTCTCTAGTCAACTAACGTTCAAACTAACATTTTCCATCCATTCAGATTGTGAGTGCGAGTTTTTTCAATGGTTTGATACCGTGAGTGACACAAATAAAATGTTTGTACAAAATATGCAACTAAATTAAAGGTTTGGAATCAAGAACCGACTTGGACCTAGTCGATTTTCGTTTCAGCTCCTAATTAATTTATTTTTTAAATCGGATCGAATCCTCCGACTTCGATTCGAGAGGTTCGACTTCAGTTAAAACCTCCAAGCCCAATTTTTTCAAAGATTCACTTTCATAAGAAAATACAAACGCGGACACTACAATGATTGTTGTTTAGTGGTCGCTAGTAACCACCATCAGAGTGCGTATCATGGATACAAAATTGTGATTCGTCATGAAAGATTGTACACTATTGACAAGAGCATGCGACACATCGATCATGATAACCATGGAACTTTTTTCAATTGGATATGACCAGCCTTAAATTTGATGGTGACGGTCTTTACTGTTTGAGAAATTATTAATATTATTATAATAATAATAATAATAATAATAATAATTATTATTATTATTATTATCATATGTGGAAAATCCCTTTTTGGTGCAATTGTGTTTTGTTTGGGGTGAAATTGCTGAAGATTTGGAATATGAAAAATTGTTGCACATGAATACAAAATGTTTTCCTAATCTGAAATTCGAATATTCCATTCAGCTGTGGATGATTAATAAATTATAGCACAAAACTTTTTGTTAGATTAATAAATTTAGTATATATTTGAGATAAAAGTATAATTACTTTTTAATTTAATAGTCTAAGTCAAATAATAATTTAAGCATATATTTTGTAGAATACAAAACTACTGTTCACATATCCGCTACTCATTTATATCACCTTTCAATAACTTATAATTTTATCCAAACAAGCACCGAATAAATTGTAAAAATTGTGACATGAATATAATTTATATATACAGGATGAAAATTACCCTTTAAAAGAAGTCACAAGCGAATCGTGTGTATTTTTGACAGCAAAGGGACCCACATATGCAAATTTAATTTTCTTTTCTTTATTATCCTGATGAGATTTCCAGCCAAGTTCATGATAATTAAAATAGAAACTTGAGAATATGATGGATATATTCAAAGTGGAATTCTTTGTGTAAGTTTATGATTTCTCGTTCATTGTGGTCCATTCACCATATTAAAATGACACCATGAAAAGATTGTCGGTCCACAATATATAGTACAAAGGTGGTGCCATGGTTGTGATCACAATATTATGGTTGTGCACGTAAAGTGAGATTCTTTTCTTAATTATTAAAACCAAATGAAAGCATACAAACTAAAGTAAATAAAACAAAAAGGACTATTCTAGTAATGATCAAACTTGAGTGTACACCAAATTTGATAGCTCCGGGGGTCGCTTCGGTGAGAGGGATGTACACCTACACCAGCAAAATCCTTCTAGTAAAGAGCACATAAATAAAAGACAATTCGGTAGGCAAAGTTATGGGGTCAAAAAGCAATTTAAAACTTTTAAAAATTTGACGCTGACAACTGAAAAAAGGTCCCACGGTCCACTTCAAATTGGCCATCGAAATTGACTGGCCTAAGAATTGTGGTCGTGTAAAGAGTGATTCAGTCAATGTTAGGCGTTTACGGGCAGGCCTTCTGGGATTTTGATGCTAGTACTAATAGGTTGAAGAGAAAGAAGACGAATTTAGAATTGTGTTCGAAAGTAGGAAAATGATATGCCATTAAGGGAGATGACTTGTTCAAATTCGACTTCAATTCCCCCTTTAGAATTGTGTTAGAAAGTAGGAAAATGAAATGCCATTAGGAGAGAGGAATTGTTCAAATTCGACTTCAATTCTCCCTTTTATTCCGATAACATATTTCTCGTTTTTGTAAGAGGCAAGTCATGGATCAAGTGAAGCTTTATTTTAATTGAAATTTTTTTCTTTAAGTTAGATTGATTAAAAGATATGTAACCATAGTTAAATGGCTTTTTTTAATGATATACAAAAAGGGTTACGCTCAATCGATTGAGTGTTAAGGAATTTCGAGAATAATACTGTTAGAATTTGGATATAACCTGAATTCTATTGAAGATTCTATTTGAGGTTAATTGAGAGTTGATACTATGATTTGAATAAATTTTGAAGGAGTTCAAGTTGGAATAGGAGAAGAAATCGTGCAACCGGCTCGCTACCCACTCAGGAGCCGCTTGAGCGCCCATAACAGGGACTTAGCGCTACCTTAGCGTCTAGAACCATTTGAGCAGCGTTCTTATCTTGGAAATCCTTGTTCGCATTTTTTGACAATTTCTTAAATTATATTTTATCCCACACTCTATTATTATTATTTAGACCTATTATATTATGACTTCACATTATCTTAGACTCTTCTATGTATTATAAATATGAGGAGTAAACCCCTTGAAGAAATTATCATTACATTCTTCACAATTTATAATCCTCCATATTATTGATATTACTGAATTTTCCTCTTCTACCTGTGATTTTTTCCTGAATTGGATTCCATGTAAATTTTGTGTTGTTGTTTTACTTTTTATATTGCTAATTCCCGCTTTATTTCTATCAATATGATATCATAGCGATGTTTGATTTTCTGTGATGACAACTATGAAAAATATTATTTCACTTTTGAATTGCAACACCAGATTTTCATTATGACAAATGAAGATGCGAGTATTGTTCGCTCAGATAGACTTTGATGATGCTTTGTTGAGAGATTTAATAAGATCTCCTTAACTTGGACACTGGTGGAGAAACAACGTAAGAATCGAAAGGTCCTATCTCAAATTCATCTTTATCTATTGTAATCTTCCATATTATTGATATTAGTGAATTCTCTTCTTTTACCTATGATTTTTTCCCAAATTGGATTTTGCATAAATCTTGTGTTCTTGTTTAATTTTTCATAATGCCAATTCCTGCTTTACTTCTAACAAATGCTAAGTAACCGAACTAAAGTGTCTTATATTTGGACGACAAAAGTATTTGGTTTGAGGTTCCATTTTAAACGATTAATATTATTAAAAGTATACAAACCATTGTAAATAGATTGTTTTCGCCCTTGACGTGCTCCTGCAAAAATTTGGCTTATTGGAAAATATCATTTTTGAAGTTTGACTGCGCGTTTGGATTTTAGACGAATCAAATTACTCAATTATATATTTTGTTTTCTGAAATCATATCAAGTCTCAGCCTACGATATTAAAAGGAGTAGTTCGACACCTACATTAATTAAAATTATCATATAAAAAATTATAAACAATGAAAAATTTGACAGATTTGTACTAGTAAAGGAGAACTTTTTGTTGGTTGTTTTACCAGCGGAAAAGTAGTGTAGAAAGCAAAATTCAATTCTATCTTTGATTTTTGTCTTTTGCTCAAAATTTTGCACACTAATTCCTTGATTTCAATTCTATACGTTATACCTTATCCATGTTTAGTAGGAATTAAAATTTAGATTTTAATTTAAGTGAAAGTCAACGATTAATTATAATCACTCATTTTATGAGACACGTAACTTTTCAACCATGCATTTTATCAATTTTTTTTTTTTTATCAAAATCTAATTTTAATTCCAATCGGATATATGTTATCATTACTCTATTGAGTGCCTAACAAAATTGAATAGTATTAAAGAAATAATGTTATGTGCTATTCAATCAAAATGCACTCAAATATCATATAATTATTTGCACGTGTACTCAATGAATACTGTACGGATGCTTACTCACATCAAATCAC
The DNA here is from genome assembly GCA_903798355.1 of Fraxinus baroniana. Classification (NCBI taxonomy): domain Eukaryota; kingdom Viridiplantae; phylum Streptophyta; class Magnoliopsida; order Lamiales; family Oleaceae; genus Fraxinus; species Fraxinus baroniana. Next base: position 8,025 of record CAIGRO010142672.1, on the reverse strand, counting down.
TCATCTTTGGATATATTTCCTTCCATCACAAAAGTTACCGGCATTTGGATTAAACAAGCATTTATTTCCTTATCCAAACAACTTCCACCACCTCCATAAACCCATTAACAAAAAAAATAAAAATAACAAAAAATCTAAAGTCAAGATAAAAAGAAGAAAATGAAACGAGCATTAAAGAGTATTATGTTTTCGTTCATATTATTATCAACTTTTACAAGCGATACATTAGATAAGATGGACTTAACAACATTAAACTGTAGTATCATGAAAGATTAAGCACCTACAATGTCGTTGATTGCATTGTCTAGTCCTATTCGGTATTGTACACCAACCACGTGCTGGCTCATTGTTTAACGGCATTAAGCTCGACATCAGAACCGGGTTTTTCTTCTTCATCGATCCATACCCTACTCTTGTATTGATACTGACGAGCAACGTAGAGAAAGTATACCAGATTCAACACACCCAACGCAGCAATGAGAAAGTAGAAATTCTCAACTTTTCCAGCATTAATATCTTTGGTCAACCAATCAGGTTGCCCATTTTTCCCCCTAGTCACATTGTGCACAATATTCACCATTAGAGCGCTAAGATAATTAGCCCCAGCAACAGTAACGGAGAACAAAGAATTAGCCACACTGCTCATATTTTCAGGGAACTCCTTGTTATAAAACTCAATCTGTCCAATAATATTAAATGCCTCAGCAAACCCCATAAGTATCAACTGTGGAGCAAGCCACATGACTGATATTGGTGCAACCCCGTCATGTCCACCATGCTCTAGAGCTGACGCTCGTCTCTTTCGCTCGGCTAATCCCGAGGCAACCATAGCAAAAATTGAGAAAACAATCCCAATTCCCATTCTTTGGAGTAGAGTAATACCCCCTTCAATTTTAGTGACTTTTCTAAGAGCTGGCACAACAACCCTGTCATATAATGGAAGCCATACCCCTATTGTAATCATGGATATAACTGAAAGGGATCCAGGAGGAATTTGAAAATGGGGGCCCAAATGGCGATCCATTTTCATGGCTTGGGACAGTGTAAACGTGCCTTGTTGGGCCATAGAAAGGAAACAGATTATGCCAGAGGCCCATACTGGGATTATTTTTAATAGGCATTTAACCTCTTGAATTTGTTGGATGCTGCATAATCTCCAGGGTTTGGCATTGAAGCCATCTGGCTGTAATTCACCTTCCATTATTATTGCAGCTTTGTTCAAGAACCTGAATTAACAAGAAAATATCAGCATCGAGCGTTAGCCGATCACCCATGTATGAAAATTCCATCCCTTTAAATTGTGGAATAGAAAAATAAATTTGCTACATATACGTGTTGTTTTATTAGGCATCTCAAAAATTTAAAATTTTGTATCAAATCATTAGACGTGATATATAGGACTGGAGCTACAATGAGAACACTAGACTTTATTTGTGTCTTTAGCTACAATGAGAACACTAGACTTTATTTGTGTCTTTTTGATTTGTACTATGTACACAACACAATGAGTGGAGTCTGCAGACTTTAAAAGGGGTCCCACTATTTTCTGTTGTATTAGGCTGATGGCCATGATCTCTTTTATCTTGTCATTATCAAATACTTGAAAATATGACAATAATGAAAACTTGCTATTAAATGGAAGCTTTGGAGTTTTATGTGAATTGGCTCGACTCTTCCACATGAGTGTTGGCCATGGTCATGTCAAGACTTTATGATGGCATGTCCAGTTGTGGTTAAAAATTAATTAAAAAGTAACTTTAAAGTATTTACCTGTACTTATTGGTTAAAGAGAGTTTTTTCACGATGGAACCCTCCTTCAATGGTGGATCATAGAAAATTCCGTGAACATCTCCTTCATTTGGAAGCTTAAGCTTGCGTTTCTTATATGCTGCAACTAAAGATTGCGCGATGCCGGAAAATATGCTACCCTCGGGTTTTACGTGCACGTAAAGTCTCGTCCCGATAAAAAATAGCACGATGGAGCATACCATGAGCATGGTTGGGATGGCAAAGCCCCATACCCAACTCACTGTATCTTGAATATAAACCACAACAGTGAGTGCAAAAACCAATACGAAGGTAAATGTGAGGTAATACCAATTAAAGAAGCTATTAATTCCCTTTCTTCCTTCCTCAGTGTTGGGGTCAAATTGGTCCACCCCAAAAGGGATGCTGCACGGCCGAATGCCGCCACCGCCGATGGACAGAAACACTAAGGCAATGGCCAAAACGACAAACTGCAATTTCGTAGGACCCATGCAGTCAAGGCCTTGTGATGCATTACATGGAGGTGGAAGCAATTGAGGGATCCATGCTATAAGTGTCAAAGTCATCATTCCCTGTCCATCAATGAATAAAAAATATATCAAAATTCCAAAAAAAAATAATAATAATAATTACATTGACGGCCCCAAACTTAAGGATTATTTAATTGTGTTGGATGATAACAATTAAGATAAATAATTAAATACTCTTTCTGGTGTATTCTAAGAATTTTGGAACAATAATCAAACCAACCGTCAATTATAAAATTGATCGAAAATTACTGTATAATTAAACAATCAGTAGCAAAAAGGATGTCAATATCTAACCAAAAGTGCAGTTTAAGTCACTAGACATAATTAATTGAGCACATCAGATTAAATAAATCTTTCCTATATTTTTGTATTCTACAATTCATAATCAATCTTGAAATTAATTATATTTCATCCCATAAGAAACGGTTATGCCTAACAGCCACAAAAATAGTGACTGATTGTGAAACAATATACATTTTTTGTCAGATCTTTTCAGCCTCGATATGTGTGAATAATAATCAGAACTCTCTCTCGTCGTGTAGTAGCAGAATGCAAGGGTTATCTGAAATTTATGGAGCGCACTCCGAGTAACGAGTGCCTCACAAGACCTTCACCTGCCTGTTCGGGTTTTAAATATGAATAATGCTATCTAAGTACCGTAATCTTTGAACAGATATTCAAAATCGAGTGCACCTCGCTAAATGTTTGTTCAATGTCTTGGATCGAGTTAAACGTACCAAGAGAGAACCAAATTGAGCATAAGCAATTGTCTTGAACCTGCCCAAGTAGGTATCTGATAGATATGCACCAACCAAGGGAGCAAAATTTGTGACACCAGACCATATGCTAGTCACATTCGAAGCAGTAACTTGATCCATATGATACTGTGTCAACAGGAACACCATGAAATTTGCCAATAGCCCCACTGAAGCTAGCCTCTCGAACGTCTCATTTCCTGCAAAAATAAATTAATTCGGCAGTCAATCGTTTTTCTTCATATTGAAAAGTGTATATACACGCAGATAAGTATGATGACAATTTGACAAGTGTTCTTGCATAGATCAACTTTTCACACGTCAGTCGGTGAGTGCATCTTTTGTGTGAGTGCGCGAGAGAGAAACCTAAGACAAATGGCATGGCCTTCCATCCACCGGGCTTTCTCCTAGCAGTCTTTGATTCCGGCAAATCGCCGCCTTGGTACTTCTCTTTATCTTCATATTCACTTTCTGACAACTGCGGAGACTTGTAAGAAGATACAGGGAAGCCTTTAGTGCAGCAAGCAATCCAAGAACAAGTTAATTTCTTCTGTTTACTCTCTGAATTCTCCATCTTTTCTTAGAAAATCTCTCTCTCTATCTCTCTCTCTATCTCTCTCTCTCTCCTTTTTTTCTCTCTCTAGCTGTATCTTATATGGGCTCTCATACTACGTGCAGTATGTGTATTTATAAAAACATCTGAGTCAAGGGAAGAAACAAGTCAAAAATATCGTCACGAGGATGCGAGAGTGCAATTTTTAATACTATAGTAATTGTGATGTTTCCATGTTTGGCTCAGCTTAAAAAAAAATCACTTATATAAATAATAAATATTAGTTTAGAATTAAAATAATTAATTAATTTTTTTTTAATGTGATCCAACCATCATAGTAATATAGTATTTAAATTGTGAAATAAAAATGAAAAACAAGCTTAGGATGGGAAGTGCGACTTGAGATTTATTTAGTGGAGTGCTTCATTGTGATCACTGACCACTTTATCATAAATTCTATAGGCTTACTACCTGCTCACGGGAGTCTCTGTTTTCCACCTTTGCAAGTCAATAGGATTTGATTTAAGTGAGTTATTTAGTTGGAATTTAATTGGTTTTGGAAACTAAATTTACTAAAATGATTTTAGATGGATAATATTTCTAATCAATTACCTTTATTAGGTATCTAAACCATGTGGCGATTACAATGTGAAATGAAATAAGCCTTCAAAATAGACTAATAAACTTTTTATCGTTTAGCGATTGGAATTAAATCTCAAATTGGAAAATGAATCCCACCACTCGAGCATCTGAGTCCATGACTTGGGTCATGTTGCAAAGGTTTTGATCCGGATTATTGTATCGCACCCAAATTTGAAATGTTGTAACATAAAAGTACAAGTCGATTAGTGTCAAATGCTATAACAATTCAGAAAAGACAATTTTATATGTAGGGACCTTCATAATTTTATTTTTCAATCAACCTAAATCGATTGAGAATTAATTGATTTCTAAATCCTTATTTCATGAATCTTGCCTGCAATTTTTTTTTTTTTTTT
>CAIGRO010142666.1:0-18475 GCA_903798355.1 Fraxinus baroniana | reverse complement strand
TATATATAGATAATGTGAGATATTTTGTTTACTTAGCAACAAAGTAAACTAAATATCTAATGGAAAATTGCAATCAAGTCCCCAATGTTTTGGAAAGTGTGCAAATTAGTCCCTAACCCAATTTTTTTTAACAAACAAAGGCGGTGGCTGACTGTAGATATTTAAAGAATTTTCTGTCATTTTGCAGCCAAGTCCTCCAACTTTCTGGGTTGTGCACTTTGGTCCCCAAACTTTCGCCAAGTGTACAAATTGGTCCCTAAACCAATTTTAAGCCTCCACCGCCTCACTGTAGCTGGAATGCAGGAAATATGATATTTTTTTGCCATTTTGCAATTTAAGTCCTTCCATTTTATAGCTTGTGCACTTTGGTCCCCATCTTCACAATTTTGTACGATTTAGGTCCTTTTTTCTTCCTTTTTGCTTCGTTCTCTTTCTTCTCGGGGTTTAAGCCTACAAATATGAAAATTACATAATTATGCACCGAAATAAACTCAATATCATTTCTAATTAAATCTAGAAAAGTGCCAAATAAGTGTATTTTTCCACACTTNAATTTTGTACGATTTAGGTCATTTTTTCTTCCTTTTTGCTTCGTTCTCTTTCTTCTCGGGGTTTAAGCCTACAAATATGAAAATTACATGATTATGCACCGAAATAAACTCAATATATTTTTTAATTAAATCTAGAAAAGTGCCAAATAAATGTATTTTTCCACACTTATCACTGCTCGTCGCCATAGTCTACGTCGAAGTCTGGTGAAGGCGTTGGGTTCTTCTCTTGGGTGGTAAAGTGGTCAGTGGAGTGAGAAAGTGAGTTAATGTCATCCATTTCATTTCTTTTTTGTTTTTTTTTTTATGTTTTTTTACTCCAATTGTACTATGTAACTGACATCTTGTACAAATTTTACGTATAGTCAATTCTCAAATAATGCTTGACATGGAAGGTATTTAAATTATGGAGAGGGGTAAAAATGTCAAGAATTGACAATCGTGTAATGACTTAAAAAAAGTGAGTAAAAACATTTAAATATCGGTTTAATTGACACATGGTGCAATTTCCTCTTTATTTATTTATGTGATTAACCAATTACACCCTTTCTTATGTACAAGCCATTTCAAACGTGGCATCAACTGATTGGATACAACCTAGCAACTGTAAAAACTATATAATTAATTCATTACGAGTAGATTTCGAAACCACATCGGCATTTACATACAACAAAATCTCTCTCTTTTTCAAACCTTTGATCGATCGAGTTGTATTTCCAGGGGAGAGAAAGAGAAGATGAGTTACCAGAAGGTGCATCAAGAACCTTACCCTCCACCAGGTCCATTTTCTTTTCTCCAATTAATTTTTTAAATGAAATGTTTTCTTTGAATTTCTGGATTCTTATGATTAGGGTACGGAACTATGTATTATTTTAATTTATTGATTCGTATAATTAGGGTAGGAACTATGTATAAATGGAATTTCTTGAGTGATTTTAACTGTTAACTTCTCGATTTATATACCTAGTACAGAGCTCTGTTTTAAATGGAGTTCTTGGTTGAATTTCTGGGTTATTTTAATTTACGGATCTGTATAATTAGGGTACGGAACTTATCCGCCAACTGGGTACCCGTCGGCACCACCACAACCGCCACACGAGGGGTACCCATATCCACCACCGGGATATTATCCACCACCTCAAAGGCCTGGAGACAGTTATCAAGGATATTTCAATCAAGGGTACCCTCCACCACCTCCACCCCCACAATACCAGGGCCCCCACTGTGAGCATCACCATTACGATGGCGATACTGGTTGTACATCTTTTTTACGAGGCTGGTACGTCAATTACTTACCTTGTTGCTGCAGTTATCAATGTGTCATTGCTATTTGTATATGATGAATTAGTTTATTGGAGATAACTAGAAAGTGAAAAACTCTATTATAAAACATTTATTAAACCAAAAATGACATCTTGCTTAAAATTATTTTAAAGTGTGTTTCAATGAATGGGAGAAGGGGTTAAAGATTCTGTATGTTATGGGATAATAGAAGAAGGAAAGAAAATATTTTTGTCTGTTGGTGATTGAGCTGAGGTGTGTGGATTGTGAGGGAGGTTGGCTAGCATTGATCCTTTTTTTGTTGTGAATCTGTGGCAAATATGTTTGAGCACATGCAAAGTATGTACGTAAATTTGGTGCCAAATTCAAATGAAGTGAAAGATAGAAGAAAAATAGAATTGAAAGGGGTCCTTTATTTCCATCATCAAAATAAGGCAGCTCAAAAGAATTTGCCTTTATATTTATATTTGAAGACTTATGATGAGGTTTTGTGCATCCTCAATGTGAAAATTAATGCAATTATTTAAGGGAATTAAATATTGGTATAATTTGTGTCAAACTTTCAAATACTTGCTTTTTTTGTCATTTTTTGTGTCTTGTCGAGAAATGAGCAATGATCTTAATAATCATTGGTAAATAATGGTGTCTTATACTAATTTATTGTTATATGATTCATCTATCTTCTATCGCTGAAATTGTATATACACCTAATGGATTTTGAAGTTTCAGGATCTAGGATGTATTTGATAGATATTATTTTGGAAGAATGAATTTTGAAATAGTAGATTGATGGAGAATGTGTGGTTGAAAAATAAGGAAAAGTTATTGATGTGATGGAAAATATTATTTTATTAAAGAATGTGTGGTTGAAAATGAGTAAAATAATGAAAATGAGATTTTTAATAAGAATCAAACGGAGCCTAATATGGAATTCAGGTGAAAAGCAACCAGTATAGATTCACTAAATGCTTATACTGTAAAACCTAATGGCATAACATACGAAATTCCAAATGATTGATTGTACCAACATAATAGAACATGAGCTACTGTTCATAATTGTTGCTTTTACACTGACTGATATCCTAGAATTCTGAATACATCAATGCTGCCTATATTGTGTCTTACCAATTTGTGCACAGCAGGTTATATAACATTTACTTTGCATTTTCACTTGGATAACTCTTATCTACTGTTCGGAAGAAAACTTTTTTCTTTATTAAGGTTGAATTGATCAGTCAAATCACTCACTCAGGTCATATCCTATAGCTTTTATAAATATTGTCTGGATTGATTGGTGCTAGACGAAAATATTTAGCCATGCAATCTAAGCCGAGATCAAAATGTAACTAAAAAATATAGTCATTACTGGAGTTGGAGTAAATCATGTTCTAGGTGAATGTTGGGATGGCATCTCTCAAATTGGTGCTATTTATTGATACATGCTCTTGTGCTGCCTTCTGGAAGTAACCTTTCTTAGCCAGGATTCCTTCTCTTTTTCCCTATGGTAGAAGTTCGGAATTCGATAACTGCATAAATTAGTCATGATGAAATGCCACATTACTTGGTGGATATGTATTTGTAACTCGATACCGTTGGCAGGTCATCAAATCTTATAAATTAAGAGAATTGTACGTAGAAGCTTGCTAACAACACCGATTAAGCTCAAAACTCTTAGATATCGTTAAAGTTTCGAACTGTTGCTATTTGACTTGGACCCACCCTATCCAACTCAAAAATGTCATCAATTTTTAGTTGCTAATATATTAATTTGTTGAGTTTTACTGATAATATGATGGCATTCTTCTCTCTTTGCTCCATTGTGGACCGTTGAAACTTCTATTTTGTCTGTTGTGCACTGCAGTTTGGCTGCACTTTGCTGCTGCTGCATATTGGAAGAATGCTGCTTCTGAGCGTCCAAGGTGCTATATGATGGTGTCTTATCGTTTTAGTGATGGAAATACTGCTTTTTACAATTTGTTCCTCGATTGTTCATAATGCTAAGATGTTCATTAATGATAGAACTGAGTAGTATTTGTGTGCTATTTTAAATTGGTATGATATTGATGTCATTGCTTTGTCGAAAGTGTAAAAGTGTTTGGCGAAACTCAATCTCCTTGGTAGGATGATATTTCTCACCAGATTTATGCATATTCTGTTTGAACCAACAATGAAAGGCTTTCTTGTTTATTTAAGTTTAGCAGTTGGTGCAAGTTCTATAGCAGTTTCTGCACGCAGTTACCTAAATATACAGTTTGTGTATTGCTACAGGATCAATCCCCATTTTCCTCCAAGTTTGACTAATAGACATTGGGTAAATTAATTGCTCAACAGTGCCTTTATGATATCCCAGATCAAATATCCTTTTAAATGTATGATAAAGAGTACACCAAATTCTGCTCAGCAGTATATGGTGGATGTTACGAGTTCGTTGAGACACTTGCCCTAACCTGAAGATAATTTTCAATATTTAGATATAAATTTTAATTCTCATTCAAGAATGACAATTATCAATATTTCAAAATAAATTTTATTTCTCATTCAAGAATGTCGTTCAAAAAACTAGGAGATAAATTAAAGGGGTAGAAAAAAGGGGTAAAGGAATGCAATGCCTTTTTACCAGGTAAATGTTCAGATTTCAAATTGAAGACGCTAATCAAAAGGTGCATACTCAAAATGAGTATATTGATTCATAACCCTAAATGGTTGTTCAATTGATCGGACCTCGAAATTACTCCCTAATGATCACCAGTTCAAGTCTCCTTAGGCACTAAGGTGAATGTTTGACTGTAAACTCCGGAGATTAGTCGAGGTGCGCACAAACTGGTCCGAACATCCACGATTATTAAAAAAAAAATATTGTTTCACACAAGTATTATGAAGGCCAGAGCAAGAATTTTAAGGTAGTTAAAACAGTTACTGATAGCACTGAAAATGGTCAATATCAACAAAAGTTGCGCAGCACAAGTTTAAATTAATACAATAAAGTACCAACCAACCACACCGTTGAAGAAGAAACATTAACACTTCGATCTAAATAAAATACAGCTAAATGATACAGAAGAATTGGCAGGCGATGCATCTACAATGTCCACACAAAATCTGGTGCATCTCTCCGGGGCCCAACCAATGTCCGATACAAGTACATTTTCTCTACTTTATGTTTATCATCGACACTAGCCTCCATTTGGTCACTTTCATTAATGACCTCAACATTGAGCCTCGGCATCTTCTGGGCAAGGGTCTTGCAAGCTCCAAGGGTCACTTCACAGGACGACATCCAAAGGGATCGCATTGTTTCATACTTCCCCATGTCCGCTAGAAGTGCCACATTACCAAAGGGGCTATCCCTTATCTCCAGCTTCTTGAGCTTCTTGCATCCATTCAGCACATGAATCATTCCCTCGTCACTATCCCCAGCAAAGGCAATTGAAAGCATTTCAAGCTGCTCAGCGTACCTTCCAATGTAAAGGAAAACTTGATCAGTCAGGAGGCCAGAGACAGACAGCCGCTTAAGTCCCTTGCATGACTTAACAATTGCCCCAAAACCTTCATCTAATGGCTGCATTGTTACCGCATCTGGTATAGTTGGGTTAAGCGTGCACAATCGGAAGCGAATGAAATTGGGGCAATTTTTGGCAACCATAATGAGTGCTGCATTTGTCATCTGCTCACAGAAATAAAGAATCGAATTAAGCTTGCGACAACCAGCTGATATCGCAACTAATCCTTCTTCAGTTACAGCTGCATTGCCAACACCATTGAGATCAGATGGGAAGACCCTCAGTTCCTGCAGTTCTTTACAAGTTGAGGCCACAACACCGAGCCCTTTATCTCCAATGGTATCTAAAACCTGTAAAATACGTACTTAATAGTCACTATTTCAAGAAAACAATAAACAAATATTTAACTTAAAGAAACAGCTTCAAGAGAATCAAACCAATAGGCGCTCTAGTTTGTTGCAGTGGCAAATCAACTTTACAAGTTCATCACTATAGATTCCTGGAGCATAGCTCAGATTCAACGAAGTCAAGTGTCTGCAAATTGGGTAAACAGCAGGCAAGCAGCGTGCGGCAACATCCAAGAACCCTGACAAGCTTGTGATTGATACACACTTCTGCATACCAGTTTCTATTTTGTTATATATCTCTGAGTCAGGATCGTGGACAAACGATCCAGTCCCTAAATCCACCAGTTGAGGTGCTTGCGCTAAAATTCTCTGGAGAGCATCCAGCGGCACTGCGTGGTTAACCCTCAGACTTCTAAGATTACGGCATCTTGCAACCAATCTCTCCAGAGACGCCAAATTAACTTCTCCCTTGAGGCATGCAAAATTCAAAGAGACAAGAGAGGTGCAGCTGTCAGGAAAGCAGCTAAGCCACTGCCCCCTCCGGTCCTCAACTTCATTTTCTTGCAAGTCTAGCTCCCTAAGAAACCTGTCACAATGACTGTGCTGTTCAACAAACATAACACTATCCAAAGGAATAGCTCAAGAATCAATAACTACAATGCTCATCCAAAATATCTAAATTTATCTTGAGGAAATTCAGTAATCAGTACTTTAATCAAGTATTGAGAGGTCGAAAGGCAGTTAATCCAAAGACTAGTCATTACCCATTAAACATTACTTTACAGCTATTAGACTATATTTACATTTTGGATTTTATGGAAAATGATTAATTAATACTTCTAAATCCTGGATCCATCTTCATTTTATAAGCCAATATATGAGCAAAACGCGAGAAAGAATCCACGTTGGTGCTGGAGCTTGGAAGAGTGGAAACAAAGTTTCATGTCACGGAAAAATTAATTCAGATGGTACATCAAAAAATACACAATATGCCTATTTAAGAGCAGTCTTGGGGTAAAAGCAAGGCCGGGACCAATACCAGAAGTGACTCACCAGAAGAAGGATTGAATGGCTTAGATAGTAGCCATCAATTCAACATCAAGATCAATCAATATCAGAAATTGAAGTAGCCAAAACCAACAATTAATAGCGAAAACAAAGACAAAATGACAGCTGAACAAAAACTAAAGCGGCTAAATTAAACTAGAAAGCATGAAGTATCAGTCTAGACCTGCAATTGGATGCAATGGCAGCAAGGCCATCAGTGCTGAATCCATCACAGCTAACCAAAACCAAAGACTTGAAATTGGGAAAAAAATTTGCAAGCAGCTCGAGGCTTTCATCAGAAACCAACATCCTCTTCAGCCTTAGCTCCTCCAGATTCACACCGGCTTTCACCATGGACTCGATCCAGTATTGCACGTATCCGCCCCAATCATGGGGGACCAAGTTGAAGTCCGCAAAATGGGGCTTCCCCTTGAGGGTCAACGACCGAACCCTAGGGAACCTCGCAATCAACCTCTCCGGGCTGATGGCATAGCAATTGCCTATGAAAACCTTCTCTCTACTGAATCTCTCGACCGCATACCATGACTTGCACACCAAAGACACCGCATTTCGGTCCCGATGCGATGTCAAAAAGTCGAATACGTGCTCTAATACTTCCTCCGGGAAGTAATTCAGCATACTCTGAAATGAACGCATCTGGCCCGTTTTAACCCTAGCTGACCCGATCTTCAGATAACACGGCTCTTCCCAAAATATGTGATTTTTTTGGGGGTGAAATACGCGGAGAGCTACTTATCAACTACTATACCATGTAATATTTACTGAACGCAGAGTAGGATAAAAGTCCAGATTTTGAAGTTCAAAAAAAGAGTTCTCTTTTTTGGTGCATCTAAGCTGAAATATACAAGATGGAGGATAGATCTAAAGATTTTTGGCGGAAAATGAAGCTACAAATGGAGAGTTTAAAATTCTCTTGGTTCTCTTAGACTTTCAGAATAGATCTGAAAGAAACAAAGAGGCAAAAGAAGAAAATAAATTTTCTCGAGAGGAAATTATTGGATAAGGAAATGAAAGAAAATTCGGAGCACTATCATCATCATAATCCAAAAATCAAAAGGTGATGATAAAGAGTTGAACAGCAAAATAAAATTGAGATAAAAAATAGAAAATACAACAACAGATTGGAATGGTAAGTCACAGATCTGAGAAAAACTAAGCTAAATTCGCATTTATAGCAAAAAAGAATCAAATTTCCCCAACAAGAACAGCATAAAAAGCAAAGAAAATTCCCCTAACGATTATAATCACTCATCAGAGAGAGAGATACAAAGCCACTATTCTCTCTCTATATACGTACGTACGTTTGCATATTCTCACTCAAAGGACTCTCATTTCATCATGAGAGGTGAGAGAATAGCAGAGAAAGAGACTGTAGTAAACTAGGGTTTCAATATCTTAACCATGCTTAGAAGAAGATCTGACGGTGGATGTTAGCTCGTTAAGAAATCTTGACCGTTGACATCCAGCAGATGTCCTTTATCTCTGGTTTTCATGTCCGAAGACCTCTCAAAAGAGAGTGATAATAATATAACCTTGATTTCACCGAATATTTACGGAAATACCATTCTGTTGATAAGGTTTGGACCTAGAGAGAGTATAATTTTGTTATTTCTACTCTCGCGATTACGATTGATTCGCTTTTTCTTGATAATTATTTTGGGCGTCAGAGATTTTTTCTCGGGGAAATAAATTTTTTACTTTAGAAAAATTGCATCATTAGCTCCCAACTTATTGTTTAAATAGCAAGTATGTTCCTAATATTCATTAAGGAGAAAGTGCCTTCTAATTATAATAGCATAATTAGCCTTCAAATATCCGTTAAATTTTTACACTGATGATGCTAATGATTTTGTACCTTGCTACAAATTTTCAATGATCATGTTAGGAGCATATATGTGACAATCAAAATCCTTGTTCCAGTCCTATTATTTAAAAACTCATTTTTAATCACATTTTCTTAATAAAATAATTTGCACTTAAACTCAAAAAAATTCTCCACTCTTCGTCTCACATTCTCCAAAAATTATTATTATAAAATCCTTTTTTTTTTTTTTTTTTTTGTGAAAAACAAAGCTCAAACAAGTGCTATATTGATCCATTAGTATACAAGTCATAATAGTTACTAAGCCCTACTTGAATAAAAGAATTGAAAGTTTCTATTGTTAAAATATAAAAAAAAATTATTATAGAATGAATAATCTTTTGTTTATAGATTGTGATATTCACTTGTTCTCCTAATAAAATAATATATACGTAAATTCAAAATTTTTCTCCACACATTCTCTAGATAATCATTATTATAAAACCTATTTTTTGTGAAAAAATGAAACTTAAACATGGGCTAAATTGACCCAATTGGTATATAATTATGACAGTCGCTAATCAGTCTAAGAAAGGGGTCATATGGTCAGATTATGACATATAATCAACAAAATCTAAATTCATAGAGTTGGAAGTGTCAACATGTTAAGGGACGACTGAATAAAAAATTGAATATTCTCTGTCGTCAAAAATTGATTATAGAGTGGGATAATTTTGATATATTTGATACTATGAAAAAGTATGTTTAATTATGTACTTGAACAATATCTTGGAGACGAGTATTGTAGTTTTTGTTGAGAATTGGTGTATAATGATTAGGACAATGGATGTGAGAAGAGCAGAGTAGCGGAAAATGATTTTGACAAAATATAAGACCTCTTTAAATGCAGAGAGAGTTTGGAATCTATAATCATAAGATTTTCATCCTTTCAACCTACTAAATATTCGATGACCCAATTCTCATTATTGCTTTTTTATGGAATAGAAGAGGGAAAAAATAATGATTATACACATGCATACATGCTTTCTATTAGTATTTTGTTTATCACATTCCAATTGTAGCTATATAATTTTGGTTGATAATGTGAGGGGTCCCTTTGTGGTGACATCAGTTCGCATCTCATTTTTTACATTTTTGTACCATTTATATCTCTATCAACTAGCATTGTGACATATTAGTCAAGTTATCATGGCTTCCTCTTGTTATTCATGCTTCCGAATATGATGTAGAACTACCTTGGTCGAGTTACTCCAGATAAAAGACATAAAACCATTTAGTATCCTTATTTCTCATAGCTCATATGTGGTCTTCTCTCACTATCTGGAAGAAATGATCAAGAGTAGTAGCGTATTTAGTCTTTTAACTCATCTACTTGATAATATGTTCTCGCTATAAATGATAGTCATGTCAGCTTCGTCATTTGGGTTAGATTTAGCTCAATAGACATTTTGATCCGTATTATATCCATTTTGGTGTTATATAGTGTGAAAAACATTCTGTCGCTACATTTCTATTTTGGCCTTCTGTTGTTGATATTGTCGTCATAATTGATTAAAAGTACTGGATCTCAAAAAAATAAAAATATATTTTCTAGTCGGTGAAAATCAGAGTGTTCTGCGTGATCCACATGAGATAAACGATTCCGCAAGATTAAAAGTGATGCAGGGTAGCATATTCCAGGAGAGTTTTAGCGATTGCAACTAAGGATTGGTGCATGAGAGCACAATATTCAGAAGAGTAGGAATTGCAGTCGAGAGATCAGATAGTACGTGTCGTCTAGTCTGGTAGACTGTAAGCGTTTGAATCATTTATAATGGATTGCCTGGCAAAGTGCCCGGAGTTTTTCCCAATTGGATTTTTCTATGTGTTGATTTACTACTTTTCCAATTGTTTATATTATCGACGGTATTCAAACATAAGTTAAACTGACGTGATTAAATAATCATATAGAGATAACAATTGGTGACTTGTTGTTAATTTGTCATAATAATTTTAATTCCACACAATATATATATATTCCTCTCTAGGTATTGTTAGGATCGAACTATGCGTTTTTCACAAGAAAACATCTCTCTAGATCTTATTGCTAAGCCATCTCAACACTGAAAATAAAGTTCAAAATATCTACGATTTACTCGCCTAGATTTAAGGTTTACAGTTTGTCCATTTATTCATTGGTCGGAGGTCTAATGATGCCATTTTTTCGATCGAGATTCGTTTCTTAAAAGAAACAAAACGAATACAAAGAAAATGAGAGACAAGTCATAGAAAGATACAGTTGCCTAGTACCTTGGTAACAAAACTCTTCAATAATTAGCATGTGTTATAGCCTTTAGTACCGCGGTGATATGCACAATGTACTATCACCTCCACACAAAAGTATCATCCTTGAAATGGGACTTCACCTATGCAAAAAGAGCTTCATCCTTGAGAAGTAAGACTTCACTTCAGATTTATAACCTTAGTTCACTAGTCTCATCTATTACTCAAAGTCTAACCCTTATAGTTTGGACTTGGGACTATTCACACTCGCCTAGTATTACCTCGAAGATAAAATGTTTAATATTTATGACAAATGGTTCGTCACTTCATCACCTCATCATTTTCATTGATCAATCTATGTTGACCTCATCATTTCATTGCCTCTCTAATCTTCCCACCCTTATATCAGAATTTCATTAATTAGCATCTATTTGTTTCTACAAGTCAGGTCATATGGCAGCCACTAAGCAAAAGGTCATGCAAGGTTTGTACTCCACATTGCATCATCTCTTCCAGATGTTCTCAGAGTCGATTAGGCTATGCCTTGCTCGAAATGCTATAATTCGAGGTGATGCATCACATTTCCGCTACAACATATTTTCAAAGCGAGGGACGTGTGCTACAATGGACATCTGCCATAAGTCTCGCCAAGGCTAAGTTGCACACAGTACACTTGAATGATTAATATGATAGTCATGCAGCAGTGTCACCAGTCAAATAACAACTTTTCAGTGGAAGCTACAAGCCTATGAAGCTATGGAGTGGCACAATTGAACTTGACTAGTAAATCATTGGGATGAAGTCATATGTCAAACATCTCGTAAGCAATGACCCATTTCTTGGATATAAATATCCACACCTAGTGTCATTTAAACGTAATTGAACTTGAGGTAAAAATAGTAATCTTCAACCGACACCCGTATTTTCGTCCATTGAGTTTCTCACACCCCCAAATATATTTCATTATTTGACTTGAGCATCGAAGTGCACATGATCGTCGCATTTTATTGGAGCTATGGTCCTCTGAATTCTACAGTATTGTCCAAGAATGTGCGTAACATACATGTGAACGGGAGAGGAGATGTGATGTGTTAACAACTGGGTCCTGTAGGATTTAGAGGT
Source organism: Fraxinus baroniana (assembly GCA_903798355.1). Lineage (NCBI taxonomy): Eukaryota > Viridiplantae > Streptophyta > Magnoliopsida > Lamiales > Oleaceae > Fraxinus > Fraxinus baroniana. Next base: position 6,525 of record CAIGRO010142666.1, on the reverse strand, counting down.
CAACATGGATTAAAAAAGCCAAAAGGCACTAAATTTGTAGTATTGCTCGTGAGCTTAAGTGACAAACCCCCAAAATCAAAATCTTTACTCGAAATGAGCTATCCCATATGTGAAAAGATAAAAACTGCAAAATGTTATCTCAAAATTGACTCTCTTTCTTTCTTATAATCAATGCATAAACAGGCAAATCCACTCGAAGTAAAGCAAAATCTTCCCTCAAAACCGATTCTCTTTCTTCCTTGTAATCAATATAGGAGGTACAGTCAGTAAAAAAATATCAAAGACATCAAGCAAGGGATTTCTTTAGCAGCATAAATATGTATGTAATTTATTAATTACAAATGAGAGAGAGAGAGAGAGAGAGAGAGAGAGAGAGAGAGATTAACAGTAAAATGCATTAAGGATTCTTGAAGGCATAAGTATTTAAAAGAGTGTCTCAAAATAAAAAATAAAAAATAAAAAAAAATTATTTAAAGAAAAAAGAAAAGAAATTTCCGATATTCCAGCGGGGCCACTATCCCATTAGTCTAGGTTAGGATAGAGCGAATGAATGAGACTCCAACTTTCAATCAAACTCAAACCCTGAGGTCAGGAAAAGCAATTGAAACAGAATCAATAGATGGGATTGAATTGAAAAGGAAGCTAAGGTCCGCCACTGCAACAAAATAGGGGCTAGGGGTGGAGAAAGACAATTGCTATTTTGTTTATAAAATAGTGGTAAAATTCTCCTTTTTTTAAAAAATAAAATTTAGAAATCCAAATTCCAAACAACATAAATTGGTCGAATCTATAAAACTAGCTCATAAAGGTAATTAATTAAAGCAAGTCATTAAAGAAAAATGAAGAATTGGTCCCTTTCCTACTTTGGCGTGAGTAAGTTGATTTCCGATGGGGAATCCCATTATCCCCCAAGGATGTTACAATTTTTCTCCCCAGATTTTGTCCTTTTTAAATATTTTCTGTATATTGAGACAAGTTCATAGGTTCCCACACCTTGACTTTCACATTTTTTTATTGCATTGCAACATGTTAAAAGTCATTGGAACATTCATAAGCAAAGCAAGATATGCTTCTAAGGAATAATGTTATTTATCGTTAATGATTATTATTATCATCGATTTAGGTGACTGTAACTAAATGCGTCACATTTTTATTGAACAATCAATTAAGAATCCATCTTCACCTAAATTTCTGATTAAGCAATGTCTCGATATATTAATGACTTGGGATAAATTCCAAGAAATATTTGTTAATTATTACATAATATTTCGTCTTAAGAATTATTTATTATCCATGTATTTTATTCAAGTAAGATTCGTGAATATGCATTCTCCAAATGACCATTTATTTTTTCTCGAATATAATAGTACATGTACAAAAATCCATTAGCAAATATTTTTCTTTTCTTTTCTTTTATCTTTTTTTAATGCACAAAAAACTCTAATAAAGTAAACAAAACAAATAGCTCACAAAATACAACAATGGCTTCTCGAAAAGAAACATGCAAGCTTCCTAAAAACGTCGTTTGAATTTAGTTGATATTAATTTATGATGTATTACTTAAACTATTATCGAATTACTAATTTAAAGGCTGTTTGGTGAAGATTAAAATTAGATTTTTAGTAGATTATGATAGAAATTTTTGAAATGTATGGTTGAAAAACTGTAGGACTCATGAAAGATGTGGTTAATGTTGAATGTTTGACTTTGACTTAAATTAAAATTAGACTTTAATCCGTACTAAACATGACCTTAGTATATTGGCTCCAAGTGATGACTCACGAAAATATTGTTTATTTGAGGTTATCGATTTACCAAGGTTTTTTTTTATTTTAAGAATGTTAAAATAAATTATTCTTTTTACCTTTTAGAAAACATTACTAATATTCCGTTTGGTTTAACTAAAAAATTGATAAAAATGTAAGTCAAAACCAATAATTAAATTTAACCATACATTCATTGAATCTATAATTTTTTTTTATCAAAAACTTTTCAACTATATATTTATCAAATATGTACTTAACTTGAAAGTAACTCTTATCTAAATAGGTAATTTATTTATTTTAGTTTTAGTGGATAAATTCTTTTAAAATTTAAGCTTACTTGGCATACATATGCATTCCGTTCAACTTTCATCATCTTTATAAAATAGGTCACGTGTCATACTTTTGATTATCGATTCACATGTAAGAATATGTTGAATACAAAATTTAAATTAATGCATATAATCCATCTCCAACAACTTAATTTTTTTTAGTGAGATCATTAACATAAACTTACTTATAAGTTAAGCTATTTAAGCTTGGCAAAATCTTTAGAAAGTCTCCAATTAATGAATATGAGTGCGGTTAAGCCTAAAGAAGAATAAATTATTTTGAAAAGAGAAATTAATTAATTAATAATTGTGTATCGTCCCACTTGCATATGATTGATTACAGAAGAGAGCATAATTGACAAAAAATAGACACTTTATTTTAAGGTGGCCATCTTCAGATTCATTTGTTGGCATTGCAATCATTTATTATAATATATTTGGGGCCCAAACAACTCCTATAAGGTAATTAATTTAGTTAAATTTATTACTGATTTTTGGATTGACAATCAAAACTTGAGTATTGCTCCAAGGAAGACTAGTTATCAGTTAACATAATTGGCTAATGTTGAATTTTAACCGCAGACCCATAATCTACTCGCTTTCACCAGTCTATTACAAATATGAATTATGTTGATTTATACTTGACAAAATTTCATTGACAATTAGACAAAAAACAACTTCAAACCAACCAATCCAGTTTCGCCACATCATCAGCAAAATCACATTTACAAGGAGCTTAATCCAACAAATATAGTTGTTGCAACTGTAAATTTTACCCGTGGTAAAAAAAATAACCTCAAATTAATAATAACTATTATGAGTTTGTTTATTTTGAAATGAAGTGTATAATATTCGAACCAATAAATCAAAAGAGAATAGCGGGCAGGCTGAAGGGGTTGTGTGCCATAATCATTAGCTAGATATGGATAAAAAGAAGAATAAAATCATGAAATATAAACCATCCATTTACTCTGAATAGGTTCAAGAGTTAAAAGACGAAGGCGAATGTTCAGAGAATTAAAATAGGACCACATAAATAGTTGAGAATGGATGATGACAGTTTCTTTATTTCATTTTTTTCCCTTTTATGCACGTCAATAATTGTGGTCACCCAAAATAAAAAAGCATAAAAAGGAGTCGAAATTATGAAATACTACACAAACCGTATTGTACAAGTGGCATCACCTTTAAATTATGTAATGATGAAAGGATTACAGCTAAGTTTGTATTCTGCCACAGAAAATAGAATGACTAAATAATCATAAAGCCTGTAAGCAATGCTAATTGCTACACTTACAGATACAAATGTCTCATAGGCAGGGTGATTTTATTTACATTTTTATTGGGCGAGACCCAGGTAACTATGAATCTTAGGTTAAAATTGTGCCGACAAAAGCCAGTGCATTAACCTACAATTTTTTTCCATATCCACACTTGTTCAAAATTTAGTTCCCAGATAAACAAGTTGTAATTTCGAGTTACCTACTGATCATTAACAAAATTGTCAAAGCAACTGAAATTTCGAGTTCCATAATGCAGTAAGGCATCTTATATTACAGAGTTGTTTTGGCCATTCACAATGATACGAGACATAACATCGAATCCTGGAATTATGGAACCCATCCAAATATACAACTAGCTAACATTAAGTAATCAAATACCAGGGGCAGATATAACAGGAAAACATGCTTTCTAAAATGTTTTACAACACTACAACAATGAATTTCTCTCAAGGTTCGTTTGATTTCAAGAGTGAAATTTGGATGGAAAGAAAATGAATTATAGAGAATTGAATTGACTAGAATTTGTTTTTCTGGGAATTATAAATTAATTGTGTTTTATTGATATAATTTATCACCTGAAAATTGTTGAAATTTTGAATCTTTTGGTGTTCGTTCGACTTTGTTTTTCATGAAAATTATCTATTAAAGGGAATTTTTTTTTTTTCCATAATTGTGGATAGAATCTTGTTTTCATTGCCCAAAAATAAAAAAAAAAGTAACATGAAAAGCCATTTCCCATCAAATTGGTGGGAATTCATTTTCATCAAAACCATGGAAATTGTCAACCAAGAAAATCAATTCCAAGGAAAAAAATTGCCATCAAACAATGCTAAAGTGGAAGACGGAATTTATTTTCCATTTTCCATAGAAAATTTTGCATAATTAAACAGACCCTCAGTTCAATCTAAATTCCAGTAAAGTAGTAGCAGCAGTGTTCCACGTGTTCAACAATCTCGATATACAAAAAGAAAATGCTTATCAAAGGTGAGAATGTACACTTCCATGATTAAAAAAAAGGAAAAACCATACAAGCATTTGAATAGCATCCAATCACTCTAGCAAATGTATAACATCCAAATATATATGGAAAAATAACCAATAATGAGAAATGGACAAATTGACACAATTAACACGAGTATGAGTCTATGAGACCATCAAATATGGAGAAGATGTTTAATATCTCCAAACAAATGCCAGATTATATTGAAAGGACTATAGGCAAGTCAAAACATACGAGATGAGTTGCAACTACAGGATCAACATATATGTTAATGAAATAGAAACAGAACATCTTTAAGCAGAAATTGAAGATAACAACGAAAGGATTACAGCTCAAGAATGTATTCAGCCATGGTTGCGAGAGAGAACTGAATGACCATCTTCAGTAATTTGATCTCTAGAAAGCTACAGAGAAGGAATTTATAAAACACAAGACTGACGAAATAAATAGGAAACCCGATCACATTAATCCTTTCCTCACCTGAATTTTTACTCGCCCTTTGGGCATTCACTCACTATTGACTACATGTCTTTTGGACAATTTGCCTAAAGTGATTCTCAGACCACACTCCTTGAAAAGCTGTTGGCTTAGCATTGATTTGAAAATGGGCGAATTCATGACAATTATCTAGGCTGCTAAGAATTGCTCCATATTGGTAATTAAATCCTAATAAATAGCATCATTACTCTGAAATTTATGATTAAATTTTCCGCAAGTGAAAGAACCTTAAAAATATTTCCCATATCCACACTTGTTTTAAAGATAATCATAATTAACCTCCAGATAAATAAGTTGTAATTTCGAGTTTCATATAATGCAATACCTACATCACATAAAAAGAATTTTCCAAAGCAATTATAATATCGAGTTCCTATTATGCATTACCTACTTCACATTGCGGAGTTGTTTTAGAAATTCATGATAACACGAGACTTGGAACATAAAGCTAACATCTCATTCAAACATGCAGATAGCTAATATCAAGTAAACAAAAATGGAGGCAGATTGAAATTTCACGAAAATAACAGAGAAATTGCCATTAATTGATCAAGAGAAGTCTATAATGTTTTACAACGCTACAACATTGATTTTCTCTTCACCCAATCTAAATTCCAGTCAAGTAGTAGCAGTAGCAGTAATAATAACTTTGAATCAAGCTACAGAATTTTGTTCCCATTCTTAATTAAACTGAAAAAAAAAAATTTAATTAAGCATCACTACCCTGGTTGCGATCATTGGAAATATGAAGCCCAGGTTGAGCAGCACGCCGCCGTGTCCTGGAAGGCAGAATGTTATCCAAATCGACCTCGGCAAGCGGATCATCCGACAGATCACTATCAACACCAGACAATTCACTCTCGTAGTCAACACTGGAATCATCATCATCGTGGTCGGATTCCTCAATCAATTTCCCTTTCCCTTTATCATCCCTCGCAATCCCCTTCCCCTTACTATTAACAATGGTTTCGTCACCATCCGACAGTTCATCATCATCGTCTTCTTCGCCTTCGTAATCTTCTTCTTCGTCATCATCCTCTTCTTCATCTTCAGGATAGGAAGATTGCTTTAAGTCGGCATTTTTTTCATCCGCAGCACATGAAAAGGCGTCATTGTATGAGGGGGTTTCGAGTTTTCGCTTCTTGGTGGAATCAGCTTCATATTCTTCTTTGTCTAGCGTTTCGTCAACGGATTCTGGGGGATCAGGCTTGCGTTTTACAGTAGATTCGCGTTCTTCTTCGCCTGATTTCACGTCTGCCATTGTTAATTGGGACGGAAGTTTTCTAGAGTTGTGATTCAACTAGGGTTTTGCATACGCAATTTCATTCGGCTAACAATCAACAATTCCTGTGGGTTAAGATGGATAAATCAACCACAGTGGGCCGGCCCCTTCGATTTGTAGCCCGTTGGTCTCTGTAATTTGGAAACAGACACAGAGAGTAGTAGATTGGACCCTTTAAGGAAATTAGAAGGGAACAATACATAAATAAGGTTTTTAGTAAGTGGAAATTACATGTATCTCTATTTTTCAAGATCAAAATTTAAAAATCAGATTTTAAGTTTTAATGTTCAAAAATCAAATATTTTATATATAGATACACATTATTTTATATTAAATTAAATATTAAAAAAATATGATAAAATTTAAA
>CAIGRO010142664.1:4633-23737 GCA_903798355.1 Fraxinus baroniana | reverse complement strand
AGCACGTGCCATCACTAGTATTATAAAAAATGTTACTTAAAAAATAAAATAAAATAAAAACTTATTTTTTTAAAAAAAAAGTTACTTAGAAAAATAAAATAAAATAAAAACTTATTTTAAAAAGAGGTTTTTAGAATTAAAAAAAAACTTTATTTTTGTTTTTTAAAATTTATTTTTATATATATAGTGAAAAATGTAAAAAGAAGTTTAATGGTTATGGTGAAACGTTATAAGAAATTGAATACTCATGGTGAAATAAAATAAAATTGGGAGGTCATAGTGACAATAAATATAAAGTTGAGTGGTCATTGGTGGGTTTAACTTGATTTACGTTACTATTTTCATTCTTATCAAATTTTAATATTATTCTTATTAAATTTATTCATTTAAACCCAATATTTTCATACCATTTTTATATATCCATCCCATCATAATTTTATTAATTCTTTCGTATTTTTATTTACACTATTTTTATAAATTTATCCCATCATAATTCCTTCTTACTCCTTTCACATTTTCAGTCATTACCATCAATATGTATAGTCAAATGTATTTACTTGTGTTGATAATCCAATGTCTTAACTTCAAGAAAATCAAGAATGAAAAAAATATAATACTATTAGAAAACTTAAATTCTTGTTTTGAAAATCTTAACATAAAAGATAGTCCTAAATGTTTTCAATTTAAGAAAATCAAGAAAATAAAAGATAATCCATACAGAAAATTCAAATAATTCAGAATGAAATTTCTTATTGATACTACTTAAATTCAAAAGGCATACGATCAAATAACACAAATCAAGAATCAAGAATCATTTACATACTAAATTCATCAAACCTACAATAAAAGAAAATTCTTCATATATTGTTATGTATGTATATATTTGCTCTAATAATGTCTCTTTTATTATTGTTTTGACTTGACTTGAATTTAATATTTTATGAATATTATAGTTTTAATTAAACATAAATTCTAAAATAATATAAATAGGTTCAAAAGAATTTAATGAAAATAATGATTAATTTAGATTAATGTTTGAGCCACATTTTGAGAGAAAAATGCATATTTGGATAGTGATTATTGGATAATGTATGGTTATAAATTAAGAAAAGAAATCGATTTACGTGTAATATTATTTTATTGAAAAATGTGTATTGAAAATGAGTTTTGAGTAAATATTATTATTTTATTGTAGATGCGTGGAAGTTTCTTGGCTTTTTGAGTAATTGGGAAGTGACTTTTCAATTATTTGTGTTTGTTGAAAATCATTGGATTGCGTGCGAATTAATAAAGACACGTCCACTAATCAAAACTTTAATAATATATCTCAAACTTGGTCAATAATCAATAATAACACTCAAATTTCCTAATCTTCTTGGATTGCATTTCATAGTCTTTTGTGTATGCATAATACATAATTATAGTTACATATGCTATGGTTAGTTGGATATTGACAGACTCACTCGTGGCTAATCCCATTTTGGGCGAGCTCAACTACATATACCATGGTTAGATGGATATTGACAGACTCACTCGTGGCTAGTCTCATTTTGGGTGAGCTCAGCTCGTGCCCGGAGCTCGTCCAAAATGGATACTCGGCTCGGCTCGTCGTTTTTTTTTTTATCATTATTATTATTAGTAACACACACACCATACATTGATACACTACTTAATCTATACACATTTTATAAACCATTTTTTAAATATACATTTTTCAAAACATTTTTATTTTTTAAAATAAAAAAAAAATAAGAGTAAACCTTTCTCCTTTATCCGTGTTTGGGACCGACTACTTCAATTTCGAGTAGGCGGAGTTAAAAATTGTACACGAACAAGTTGTTACGTGTACAATTTTTTTGTAAAAAATTGTAAAGGTAAGAAAATCAAATTTAGCAAGTTTGGTGCGAAAAAAAATATTATAATGGGTGGGTATTTATAGGGGTAAAAATTAGAAAAATGAAAAAAAAGACCAGAATTTCAGTGATCTGGTCTCTGAAATTCAACTTTTTAACCCTTTTTTTTTAATATTAGCGAGCCACAAGCCGAGCGGCTCGTCTAATTGACGAGACGAGCAGGCTATCGAGCCGCCTTTCCCGGCTCGTGCTCAAGCTCATCTTTTGACGAGCTCGAGCGGCTCGTGGGCGTCTACAGTATGAGCGAGTGGATGAGCTGCTCGACTCAATTGCCACCATTACTCATGCGTTTGTTGCATGCTTTGATATGCATATGAATAACTTTAAAATAAAAGGCGTTTCTCTATATATATATATATTCAATTTTATTTCATTTCTTTAAAAACCTTAACATTGACATCGTGAATTTACTTGATGTATTGCCTAGCTAACCAGAATGTAGTGGACCATGTTGTTTGGAACCCGATCAAATCTATTGGTAGTACCGCAAGGCGGTTAACATTAACATTGAACATTTATTATTGAACATTGATCAAGTGTGCCGGTTCCCCCACGCACCATTTCTCGTTCATACCTTCACGTCATATACATATACCTCGTAATGAAAATATTTGAGATACATATTCTTTTTTTTTTTTAAATAATTCTTTCTCACATTGATAATTAAAAACTCTTTATTTCATAAAATTTCATGCAAGCTTACGGATGAATTGATATGCATTAATGATCATTAAAAACATTTATGGCATAAAATATAATGATCACATAATACCAATTTAGATAATACATCCATACATTTAACGAAGTAATATACGTATGAAGACAATTTGATATTTACTTACATGAACTTCTAGCAATTTACTTTTAGAATTGTAAGTGGAGATGGACCTGTCGTCCACGAAGTCAACGTGCCAAAAAATTCTAATTCATTATCATTTTATTAACAAAAGAACTTATTATTCATGTTATTATTATTGTTACTCTTGGCAAAGGAACCATAAATTTATTTAAAGATACTTTAAAAAAAATTGTAAGTGTTGACCTCAAAAAATGGCTCCAACACGTGGCCAACAGAAAAAGTCTTCACGTGAGCTCTTCCCTGCACACGTAGCACGACATCAGTCACCCATGGCCTTTCCCGGAGGAATGGAGGGCGGCCACGAGTACTCCGATGGTCAAGTCAGCTTAAATTTAATCGAAAAATGGTTCACCGGCGGTGGAACACTCGCCGGCAAGTGGTTGATAGATATCTGTAATAATAAGATGCCAATATGTGAGGGAGAGAAAATGATACCAAGTTTACAATGTAATGGTGTAAAATTAAGTCTCACAATGATACTTAAAAACTCTTTATTTCATAAAATTTCATGCAAGCTTATGGATGAATTGATATGCATTAATGATCATTAAAAATATTTATGGCATAAAATATAATGATCACATAATACCAATTTAGATAATACATCCATACATTTAATGAAGTAATCTATGTATGAAGACAATTTGATATTTACTTACATGAAGTTCTAGCAATTTACTTTTAGGATTGTAAATGGAGATGGACCTATCGTCCACGAAGTCAACGTGCCAAAAAATTCTAATTCATTATCATTTTATTAACAAAATAACTTATTATTCTTGTTATTATTATTGTTACTCTTGGCAAAGGAAACATAAATTTATTTAAAGATACTTTAAAAAAAATAATTTGTAACTGTTGATCTCAAAAAATGGCTCCAACACGTGGCCAACAGAAAAAGTCTTCACGTCTGCTCTTCCTTGCACACGTAGCACGACATCAGTCACCCGTGGCCTTTCTCGGAGGAATGGGGGGCGACCGTGAGCACTTCGACGGTCATGTCAGCTTAAATTTAATCGAAAAATGGTTCACCGATGGTGGAACACTCGTCGGGAAGTGGTTGATGGATATGTGTAATAATAAGATGCTAATATGTAAGGGAGAGAAAATGATACCAAGCTTACAATGTAATGGGAGTAAAATTAGGATTCACATCCCTCTTCTAGCACAAGGAGGTAGTATTTATACTAAGGATAGGAAGAAAAGAGCCATCCAATCCTAGGTGTTAATCTGCTTTGCCATGGGTTGGTGACATTGAATTTCCTGACAAAAGTAGCTGAATTGACTGTTTGGGTCTAGCCACACGTTCCATCAGTTGGGGATTTGACTTTGGAAAGATTCGTTGTAAGAGATCTTTGCAGGGGCTAGGCGGGGTAGGTGTAGAATTGTAGAAGAGGAGTATGGACATTTTGCATTCGCATTATATTGCAAATGAGTTCGGTACTTTCACGGGTGGATGTTCAGTTCGTATTCACGTAATTGCTTCGGCTTATATAATCAGTTCGTCCCATGTGCAATCACCTCGGTTGACATGTGGCTCGATACGGGCCACCCCCTATGACATGACATGTGGCAGGTGATGTGGCGGTCTGATGTAGGCCTGTAACAATAGTCTCGCAAGTCCATGTATGGATATTTATCTAATACAAGGACTTTCAAGTTTGTTGGGTTGGGGCGCATGGGAATGAGGGTTGGAGCTACGTGATTGGATAGTGGTAGTGACTTTACGAAGCAGTGATTTGAAGTGAAGCTGCAGCATTACCGGAGCAGTGGGAGTGGGCAACTCTGGAGGGAGTTGTTGCAACATTAGGTTCTACTATGGCCGAAGTGATATGGGTTGGTAACGCTTAGAGAAAGCTATTGCAACTCGAAGCTCTAAAGCGGCCGAGGTGATAGGAGTTGGAAACTCTGGAGGGAGTTGTTGCAACATAAGATTCTAGTATGGCCGAAGTGATATGGGTCGGCAACTCTTATGGAGAGTTGTTGCAACACGAAGCTCTAAAACGGTCAAGGCGATAGGAGTGGCAACTCTGGAGAGAGTTGTTGCAACATCAGATTCTGCTCTGACCGAAGTGATATGGGTTGGCAACTTTTATGGAGAGCTGTTGCAATACCTGCACGGAGTGGAGTGATGGTTTCTGAAGAGGTAGCTTTGGGTTTTGTACCAATGATTTGAAAGCCTTCGCGTCTTCCCAATGCGAACAAAGAAGACATCTGCATGCTTCTAAGGCACGCCTCTTTTGCCATAAATGGTAATGATGGTGACGACTCCCATTTCTTGGGACGACGTGTTTGAGTTGTGCGTGAGGTTCACCGCTTCATCATGACCTTTATCCTGGTGACTTTTGAATTTAACGTTGATCTTAAAATCTTAGATTTGGACGGTCCTGATGCGATTTTACTTGATCCGATGGTTGGGGTGAGCCTTGGAATGCCTATAAAAGGCTCATTCTTTGAATAGAAATTAACTAGATTGTTAATTGATAATTGAAATAGATGGAAATAGGGGGAATCATGAATCCAATGCAAGCATTCACATTCGATAAGACCACAATTTACTTGCTTTATTAGTAGTATAAATTAACCACAAAATCACTCTTTTGCTATCCCTACTCATTTGAACTTAATATTACCTATTGAACTTCATTTTAAACATTATTCCTCGTGGGAACGATAAATTCAAAATTCACTATTTCTATTACTTGTATAACGTTCCCTTACGCTTGTAGGTTTCAACGTAACAAGTTTTTGGCACCATTGTCAGGGAATAACAGATTTAATTGTAGTTTAGTAGTTTATATTATGTTCAATTTTTTGTCTTTTTAGTCTTTAATTGAGATACCTAATCTTTTATTTTTTTTTCACTCTTCACAGACCTCTACCAATTTATGCAACTTTTTGATACAATTGAGATCTTTCCTATAGATCTTGAGATTGAAAGGATGTTCAAGCAACACAGAAGAGAACATAGAACATTTAGGGTAACAACTAGGAATCAAAATCAAGTTCAAGATGCACTATAGGAAGCAGTACTTCTAATCAGCAACTACCTCATGTTCAAACGATATTAGTAGGGGATTGTGTTAATCCAATGCCAACTCCAGTTCAACATGCGATCATCTACCCGCCCTTCGGACAAGCTAACTTCTACATCCGACTAGATGTCATAAACATCTTCCAGAATCATCATGACATCAAGTTCTGCGGGAAGGCTACAGAGAATCCTCATGAACACATATAAGCATTTATCATGCTGTGTGAAGTGATTAACCACGAGGAAATGTCACAAAATACATTTCGAATGCATCTATTCACTCACACTTTGAAGGAGGCTACAAAAGCATGGATGTTTTCTCATCCTCTTAGGAACATACAGTCATGGAATGACATGGTTCAGAAATTCACTATAAAGTTCTTCTTGCCAAATCGAGTTTATCAAATCTAAAATGAAATGCATACATTTGAACAGAATGACCTCGAGAGCTATCCAGAAGCATGGGAACGGTACAAGAGTTTGTACAGAATGTGTCCCAATCTAGACATTTCTAAGCAAGTTCAAGTTTATATCTTCCACTATGTATACATTAAGAGTTAAAAAACATGGTAGATACTTCAACGGGAGGATCGAAAATGACTATGGACGTGGACGATGCTTATAAGATGTACGAGAGAATGGTAGAAAACTAATTGATGTGGCTAAGCGATAGGGAAGTCCATAGGAAAATAGTTGGTACACATAATGTGGATTCAATGATAGCATTGGCTACATAAATAGAGGCACTAATGAGAAAGCTTGACACTTTGAATACGGTACAAACTCTAGCTCAGGTGTGCACAAGTTGTAGAGAAGATCACATTACTGCAAGCTACCATTTAGCTTCTACATACATGGGTCAGCCAACATAGGTTAGTTATGTATAAAACTTCCAAAGGGCAAAACTACCACAATAATTACCATCCTGACTGGAACAAATAGTCAAACTCCTTATGGGCTAATAATCAGGGTTAAAATTATTAGAATAGATTACCAGGGTTCCAACAACAACATCATCAACAGCGAATGTCTTCACTGGAAGAATTGCCATCTCAGTACATTACAGAAGACGAGGCTAATTTCCAAAATCAGCAGACTTCTATCAAGAATTTGAAATAGCAGGTGGGACATATATCAACTAAGTGGCCAATAGATCACAAGGTAACTTGCCTAGCGACACAGAGAAAAATCTATGGGTGTAGGTACTAGAAGTTGAGGAGGTGAGTTCTGAATCTAAAGAGACACCATCATACATCCCCGTTACTTAGGTTCAGGCCATCAGCACTAGAAGTGGGTTTCATCTATCAAAAATTATTGCAAAAAGGAATGAGACTAAGTATACTCAGGTATCTACAAAGGGCAATGATCAAGTGGATAATTCTAAAGAATCAATAGAGAAAGATCAACAAATGCTTTCGGACATTACACATGTTGAGATAACAGTTCCTATCAAAGTACTTCACAACCAATCCCATTTTCGTAAAGGTTGAAAAATACCAAGTTAGAGAAACAATTTACAAAGTTTCTGGAAGTCCTCGAAAAGCTACATGTCAACGTCCATTTCATTAACGCGATCCTTTAAATTTTAAACTACTTCAAGTGCCTGAAAGAAATGTTGACTAAGAAGAGGAAGCTGCCTGAGCATGAAACAATAGCTTTATCTGAAGAGTGCAGCGCAATCATTCAGTATATGATCCCTCCCAAACTTAAGATCTGGGGAGTTTCACTTTACCTTGCTCCACAAAAAATCTACATGATATAAATTGTTCGATTGACTCAGGAAAGAATATTAATTTATTTCAATTATCTCTTTATAGGAAATTGGGATTAGGAGATCCTAAAGCCACATCTATTATCCTTCAGCTAGCGGACCGATCAATGAAGTACCCTTATGGAATAGTCGAAGACATGCTTATCATGTCGGGAGAGTTCATTTTTCCAGCTGACTTCATCATCCTGGAAATAAAAGAAGCATATTAGATGCCAATAATCTCGGGAAGGTCATTCTTGTCTTCAAGTCGAGACTTGCTAGATTTTGATACTAATAAGATAATTCTGAGGGTTAAGGGTAAGCAGCAGAGCTTCACTATGGAAAATCCACTCAAGCAACATTCCTACTTTGAGAATTACCAAGGAGTGGACCATTAGGAGAGGTACAAGGAGACCCCAAGTAAATGTAAAAATTGTTGGTAAGGACAACAATAGAAACTTGATTATGTGGATGATGAAATATAAGATAAGGAAGTGAAATTAGTGCATAAAGTGTAGGGCTAAAAATTCACTTTTCAAGCTACCATGAAGAGCCTGGAAACAACATGAGTCAAACTAGGGACTTTAAACACACGCTTGTTAGGAGGCAACCCAACACTTCTATCACATTTATTTATTATGCTTTCTAGACTTGGTGTTATTTAGATCAATTTTTATTTAATTATTAGGGAATCATTATCCTCCTCTCGTTTTCCCTTAGGTCTTTTAAACATTTGTTGGTTTGCTAGATGTTTAAGTTAAATAACATTTGTTTCAGGGTTTTGAGCCTTAATGTTTTATCTAACCGCATTGTGTGGGAACATGAAGTCGTGGAACACTTAAATCAACATTGACCAAGGAGACAACATGAGTAATAGGAAAAGCTAGTAATTGGACTTCACGTCATATCAAGGGAGCATTTTCTTTCTTTTCCTTCCCACCATTTTATATGCGGACTTAGGATTTAAGACATTGAAGACAATGTTTAATTTAAGTTTGGGGGTAGAAAACATGATTTTTCTTTAGTTTTGTGTTTTTTTGTGTGTTTTATTGCTTTAGATATTAAAAAAATACAAAAAGAAAATGAAAATTTTGAGATCTTTCAAAAATATCTTCTTTTTGTGTGCTTGCATGAATTAGTTGGCATGATGGAAATGAGGAATACATTGCATTATGAATTGATCTATAAATGGTGAATTTGTTGCATGCTTAATTAATTTTTGGTTTTCCATGCAAAGTTTGATATATATTGAGCACATAAATTAAGTTAAATATTGTGTAGGAATGTGTTGATTTCATAATTGGATATGTTGAAATAGTGCACCATAGATGCTAAATTCAAAACCACTAAATTTCACTTCCTTAGATGAAATGTATAATATTTTGGAGGATTCATTATTGTAGTTTGCATGCTTAGATTAATTTTTGCTTTTTCATGGGAAATGTGATATATATTGAGTACATGAATTAAGTTAAACATTGTGTAGGAATGAGTTGAGTCACAATTGGATATGTTGAAATAGTGGACTATAGATGCTAAAACCAAAACAAGTATATTTTGCATCCTTAAACTAAAATTAGAATAATTTGGCGGATCTTACTATTGTAGGAAGATGTTGAAATAAATGGGGATTCAATGTGTGAAATTAAAAATCTTGTGCGGATTGCCTAAGGTTAATATGATAAAATTGGGAGAAATCTTAAGTTAAAGGTCGGTTACTTGGATAAGTGTTTAATGAGGAACATTGCACTAATCAAGGCATAAAAAAAAATATTTTAATTGAAAATTTCTCTTCGTAATATTTATGACTCGAATTATTAAGCCTCTAAGGGTGTTAAAACATGTTGCCCTAAAGTTAACTGATTTGAGAGTTATCAGCTTAAAGCTTGTTACATGAGTTATTTAAAAAGTTTACGAGAGATAATGCTGTAAATAAAGAAAAAAAGTGTTGAAAAAAAATTGAGAAAAAATATAGAAAATCAGAAAAAAAAAAACAGATGCATGAAATAGAAGACGCATCAAATGCCTTTGTTAAGTCTTAAACACTTATTTAGGGACATTCGATAGTTGATAAGTGATTATTAGCCTAGTCGAGTCTTAGAGATTGAAACAATCAAACTTGATGGAGAATCTTTGTTTATTAACATGCTAAACTGTAATTGGTGAGATTTACCCAAACTAGAGAGATGAGATATTATAAAATTCAATCTTAGATCACACACTTGAAAAGAGCGAAAAGAAAAAGTTTGGGGGTGTATGTGAACTCACGGGTAAGGATAAGAACACACTTGACCCTTCAGGGTCGCGAATAGAATAACTTGTAAATTCATGATGATATGCTTAATTCTTCATACACACACGCCGACTTTGCATTGGAAGAGTAGAATTTGATTATTGTATTGTGATCTTGAAGTTGTGCTTAGATTTAATGTCATTTTTTGTTTGATAAGTGTAGTTTCTAAATTTATTCGGTGTCCTAAATGATGATATTTTGTTATTATTTGGATGGATAAGTGCCTTTGTTATTTATTGCTTTTATCAGGAAAAACTCATGTTTGGATGAAGAATTTGAAGAAATAATGGAAAATAGCTAAAATGATGCAAATACAAAGTTCGAGGACAAAAGTACAAATACTTAAAAGTTGTGTTGGATCTCACATTGAAGATTCAAGAGTGATAGAGGTCGATTGAATGAAAAAAAAAGTCAAAAGAATGAAATATAGTAAAAATATTATCAAATATCAATTTTCAACCGAAAAAGTTATGCTATGGGTTTTTAGTCATTGGTTGCAACCCATTTTTGGCATAGAAAAAATTAGAATTAGAGAAATGGTATTTCAAGAAGAATTGTAGCCCTTTGAGTTATATTTTTAAATCATTTTGAATTATCTCAATCAAATATTGGGAGAGAAAATTATGATATAAATACTGAAAGGTGTCAAGACAAGCCTAGGCGCGCGACTTCTACTCTTCTGAGACGCCCGAGGTTGCTTAAAGGTTTCAAGCACATGCCTCAGTGTAAATATGGAAAACATCTTACTTTCCTTATTTTTGTTTTGGTAACAATTCAATAAAATCTTTTTGACATCCTTTAAATACTATAATCCGTCTTGAAATTCATATATTCTATATATTTGGGAGGCAAAGAATGAGGCTAGTTCATCGATCAAAGGTGAATTTTACAAAATTGTTGGAGATTTCTCCTCCCTTTTCAAGATTTCATTCAAGAAAGTGGATCTCTCCACTTTCATCTATCCTTTCTTGATTCAAGTGATATTATTCCATATTTTCTTGTGTAATTCAATATTTAGGATGATTAGCTAAGTTTTTCTATTGTATTGGATGATTGAGGAACCTTATTTTTGTTTATTTCAATTTAAGACTATAATTTAGGTATTTCTTGTTATTTCTTGATTGATTTTGCATTCCCATTGCACTATTTAATTATTAGACCATCAATTGAATGAACTACTTGCTGTAGTGTATGAATACTGACAATAAGTTTAGAATGCGGTAAAATCAACACATGGACAATAGTCAGTAAGAATATATCTTATGTCATGTGCAATCATGTAGATAACCTAAACTAAATTCATATGAATTCAGACTAGGAATTGGATCAGGTCGTGTTAATCATATGTTGTGTTTTGGAAACGAGCATTTAACATATTAGCGTTATCAATTGTAAAAAATATATGAAATTAACTATATTATTAATTGATATAGATGAAAATAGGGGGAATCATTAATCCAATACACGCATTCACATTCGATAAAACCACAATTTACTTGCTTTATTAGTATAAATTAGTAGTACAAATAATCACAAAATCACTATTTTGCTGTCACTACTCATTTGAATTTAACTATTAAACTACATTTTAAACATTATTCCACGTATGAATGATAAATTTGAAGCTTACTATTTCTATTACTTATACAACGATCCCGTACGCTTGCGGGTTTCAACGTAACAGACTAGGTAGGTATAGTTGTCATTCACAAATATTACTTTATTTACAACATTAAATAATTTGTTCCAAGTTTAAATTAAATTTGGAGCCTATTATTGATTTAATAATTTGTTCAAGATATATTTCACTGTAAAAAATATCATTAGTGACAACAAAGATAATTATATTAATGAAGCAATAAATATAACATTAATATATAATCTACATAAACATGATAATTATGAGAATGAAGCATGTGGTGTTACTTTACTCACACAATTATTATTTGCCAATAATTTAGTATGTATGCGAATTTTCACCAAAGAAAGGTTCATGGATTGGAGAACTTGAGGGGCATTAATTCTATTTTCCTACAAAATTAAAGCACTCTAAAACTAAAGAGCTTCTTTCTTTAAAAACTTGTTTTCCCTGAATTCATTTTTAAGTACACATTTTCCCATTGTAATAATATTACACCTAAATTCGAATTTTCCCCCTACATTTAACTACACATATTCATTTTTTCTTTTTTTAATAAAGTTTACGGATTTTATTTATTTAATTTTTTTAGGTTCGGCTTGTCACGGGCCAAAAGTGGTCCATGACATGATCGAGCCACATGGGTTGGCTTGGGCTTGATCGACGCCTCAAAATGGGGCTCTACCGAGCCATAAGCAGGGCAAGCTCGAGCTTTTCTTAGATCAAGTCACGGGTCGTTCGAACTGACGAGTCAAATTGATACCCTTAAGGACAATATGAATTTACGTGTAAGAAAAAAATGTGTAGTTAAATGTAAGAAAAAATTTCGAATAATTTTTACTCGAGCCGAGCTCGAGCCTCAAGTTTCAGCTCTCGAGCCAAATCGGCTCGGCTCGACTCATTAACATCCCTAGGCCAATATATAAAATTAAGATTAAAATTCTTTTTTTTTCCTCGTTCAAAGTGGGTGTGGGTCCCAGTGTAAGAATGGTGTGAAAAACAAGTCAAAAAAGGATAATCGTGGGCCCATTTGAAAGTGGCAACGATCAACAAATTGATATAAATCTTGTTGAAAAGCAAGAACACGCAAGAGCTAAATTATGAAATAATAAAGCAAAAGTAAACATATAAATACTAAAAAAAATTCATTAAAAGCATAAAAGTACACTTTGAATTGTGGGAGTCACATCATAAAAATGGAATTTGAAGGGACGATACTAAAACTAAACTAAAAAACAATTAAGAAAAACAATACTAATTGAATAAGCAATTTTGGTTTTATACAAAGGGTAGAATTAACGTTTTTGAAATAAAACAAAATTAATGTAAATTAAGTTTCAATAAGAGTGCATTTGATTGTGACCATTGAAAGAAAATAAATTTTAGGCAATTGAATTACATAGAACTTATTTGTATGAAAACTATTAAGGGCGTGTTTGATCGTGCTTAAAATCCAATTAAAATTGAAAATATGACCGTTATTGAGTCCTTCTGACCTAATAAAAGTCAACAATAACGGCCAGTTTTTCAATTTTAATCTGATTTTAATCTCTACCGAACAAGCTCTAATTAAATGTATTTGATTGATTTAGTTTTCGACCTAAAAAATATGATACTTATCCATTTTTTATTGGTGGGTAGATGAAAGAGGTGATAGATAAGAGAGTGAAAGAGATAGCGAATTATTTGGAAAATAAAAACCACATCTTCCTAGAGAAAATATGGTCACGTGATCAAAAGTAAGAAATATTTTTCGTGAAAAAACTGTCAATCAAACAGCACAAAAATAGAAAATTAAGTGAAAAACACATTTTTCATAGAAATATTGACAATCAAATGCGTCCTAAATGTATTAAGGCATAAGTGAAACAAATAAAAAATTTGAAAACACAATGGGAAACTTAAGCCTAGGCTTGGTTTGTAATTTTCATACTGTTTTGAGTTTTCAATTTGAAAAACACCAAAAACTTGTTGATCTAGCATTTCTGAAAATACATCTTCAAAAACAAGATTATACTTATAGCATAAAACACTAAAATAAAATATTAGTTAAAAAAATTCTAAAAAAAATAAATATAGAATTCAAAAAAAAAAAAACAATTTTTTTGAAAAGTACGTTTTACTGATGTCAAATCACCAAGAAACTTAATTAACGCGGAACATACATTGATCCATTGAATTGTAGCTTGAATAAAGCATCTTAAATCTTGATCTTTTGTTCTTCAATTTAATTGTTCAAACCTTCTTCTTGATTCTTGATTGTGGATTTATAGATCTTCCTCTTCAATATGCTTTGTCTGATATTCTTGTGTTGATGAGATAGCACAAAGAATGAGAAATGTATATAAATTGGAGACCATAACCATATATATAGTTTCCATATGTATTTGACCCATCGTTAGATATAAATCCTAATGGAACAAGTATCTACACATTTGTCAAGCCCACACCTTATTTAGATGCCCAAAGCCCAATTACTTAATTCTTTATTAGATCACTTTAATTTTGGACCTAACTTTAAGATAGTCTTTATACACAATTAATTACAAATATCGGCCCACATGGCAAATTAAATAGTTCTCAACAATCTCCCACTTGGGGTCACATATGTTACCTTATCAATGTGTATAACCTTATGAGCTCAAAACTTTTACCATCATAACCAAAAGCATCTGTAAACAATCTCATCCATTGATTATATCAATATATGATCAAAGCGGTCTTCGTTATAAGTATCATAACTAAACACATCCATGATCATGTAGATCAACACAATCAAATGACATAGATCAAGTGTGGATGTGTAGCATGAAAATTACATGCAATGTAATCCAAACATGTTTATTTCCAACCGCTCCTACTTTATTCTTTAATACTTTATGAGATCAAACCAAAAAAAACTTTAGTCAAAGTGAAAACTGAACTGAATAATTTATTGTTGAAATAAACTTGAGTGTGCACAACCAAAATTATGTGTTAAAAGACAACACCCAAAATTACAAACTCCCAGTAAACTAGCATATCAAATTTTGCAACACCTATGTAAGTGATGTAGTCATGAATGACCTTGAGTGGTAGACCTTTAGTGAATAGATCTGCTATCATAGAGTTTGTTCCAATATGTTCTATAGTAACCTGACCACTCTGAACTCTCTCTTTAACAACTAGGATTTTGATGTCTATGAATTTAGACTTTGTTGAACTCATATTGTTGTTTGAATAAAAACTACTGACTTATTGTCACAAAATAACTTAAGTGGTCTTTCAATTCCATGTACAATCCACAGCCCAGTGACAAAATTCCGCAGTCACATTCCTTGATTGGATGCCTCATAACATGCTATAAACTTCGTTGACATGGTTGAAGAAGCTACGTTGTCTGCTTAGCACTCTTCCAGGATATAGCTCCTCCAGCCAGCAGAAAGACATAGCCTGATGTAGATCTCTTACTGTCTTGACATCCAGCAAAACCAGCATCAGTATAACCAATTATCTCCAATTGGTCTTATTTCCTGTATGTGAGCATGTAATCTTTTGTTCTCTGTAAATACCATATAACCCGCTAGGCTGCCTTCCATGATTCATCCTAGGGTTATTTAAATATCTGCCTACCATTCCAATAATGAATGCTATATCTGGATGCGTACATACCTAAGCATACATTAAACTCCCAATTGTTGAAGCATAGGGAATTTTTTGTATTTCCTTTACTTCAAGGTCATTCTTAGGGCATTGATTAAGATTAAACTTATCTCCCTTAGCAACAGGAGTATCGCCTGGTTTACAATCCTGCATCCCATCCCAAATCTCTTAAGTACTGTATCGATATAGCTCTTTTGTGATAATTCAAGAACACCTTGAGAACGATCTCGATGTAACCGAATCCCTAACACAAAAGAGGCGTCACCAAGATCTTTCATCTCAAAATTCTTTGATAGAAATTTCTGATTTCATGCAATAATCTTATATCATTGCAGTCAAGTAGTATGTCATCGACATATAATACCAGTAATATATACTCACTCCTACTAAACATGTAGTATACATAATCATCAACTACATTTATCTCAAAACCTAACGAGATGATTATTTGATGAAATTTGTGATACCATTAACGGGAAGGCTGATTAAGCGCATAGATGGATTTCTTTAATTTGCAAACCATTTTCTTTGAGTCTCCTGACACAAAGTTTTTTTGTTGCACCATATATATCGTCTCATCAATGTCACCATTAAGAAACACCATCTCTACATCCATCTGATGTAGCTCAAGGTCAAAATGTGCCACAAGTGCTATTGTAATCCTGAAAGAGTCTTTCGTTGGAACTGGAGAGAAAGTCTCTTCGTAATCGATGCCTTCCCTTTAAGTAGAGCCCTTTGCAATAAGACGAGCCTTATATTTTTCCACATTACCTTTCGAATCCCTCTTAATTTTATAAATCCATTTGCAATCAATGAGTTTCATACCTTCAGGCAATGGGACAAGTTCCTAAACGTCATTGTCTTTCATAGACTTTATTTCCTCTTCCATAGAATCAATCCACTTTTGAGAATTATTACTTTTCATTGCTTGATGAAAGCTGATAGGATCTTCTTCCTTCAATCCAATGCCATCCTCATGTTCTTGGAGAAATACTATAAAATCATCCAAAATTGCATTTCTCCTTTCTATAGTGGATCTCCTTAATGGCATTTGTTCTTGAGGTTGTTAAGTTTTTTCTTCTGGAACAATCTCTTGATTGTTTATAGGGGGTTCTGGAATATTTTCTCGATCCGAAATTGCTTCTTGAATAAGATCTAGAACAAGAATTTGACCATGATCCCGATCATTATCAATTGCAATAGGAGGGGTGTTTATACGTTCTTCCTCGAAGACAAAATCCCTTACTTTATCTCCTCCCACATACTCGACATTCTTAAAGAACCGAGCATTTCCCATTTCGAAAATTGATTTGATAGTGGGATCATAAAATTTCTAACCCTCAGTATACCATGCCAGGTTCTCCTAGCATGAATGGTGTTGCTGAAAGATGAAACAAAACACTTAAGGACATAGTAAAGAGTATGATTAGTCATTTTACCTTACTAGAATCTCTCTAGGGAGAAGCATTAAGAACTACAGCTTATATTCTTAATAGAGTTCCAAGCAAAGCAACTATCAAAACTCCCTTAAAGCTTTGGACATGCAAAAAGCCTAGTTTGAAGCACTTACACATTTGAACTTGTCCAGCTGAAGCAAGGTCTTATAGGCCATCGAAAAAGAAATTGGATTCTAGAACTATCAGTTGCTATTTTAAAACTTTAGGGATCAAAAAATAATTATTTAGAACTTTAGGGGTCAATAATTAATTATAGAAAACTTTAGGAGTTAATAATTAATTATTCGAAACTTTAGGGATCCAAAAAATTAATTATTCAAAGCTTTAAGGGCCAATTTAAACAAATTATGAACTTTTAGGAGCTTAATCACAAAATTCAGAACTTTAATGGCCAAAAAATAATTAATTTTGAAACTCTAGGGACTGAATTATTAAACCAATAACTTTAAATGCCCAATTTGATGAATTTTAACCTAAGGGGCTGAAATAACCAAAACTTTGAAGTTAAGGGACTGAACTTATAAAACACTAACCTTAATTTGAAATTACAAGCAAGGACCTGAAATAATCAAATTTCCACCACAAGCCCCTGCCCCAAAATCCATCCAAACCCTAAAAATTTTAATGAACGGAGGCGGCGCTGCCCTCGGGAGCTGTAAACAGCCTTGTACAGCAGCGAGGGTGCAACACGCCGAGGTACTGGGCGCAGCTACAGCAGGTGCTGTGTCGCACGCAGCACCATGCGGTGTAGGGACTGCTACACCCCGCAGCAACGTACTTATAGTCGACCGCACGACGCTGCTACGCTGCAGTCCATGCTGCTACTGGATAAAATTCCTTTTTTTTAAACAGATCTGAAAATACTTAAATTTTGATCCATATGCTGTAAAAAAATTTCAAATTTAACAAAATAAATCCGGATTGCTAAATTCAAAAATAATTAATTATACAATAACGAAATTAAAATTTCGATTTCCAATGATTTAACATGAATAGGCTCTGATACCACTTGTTAAAAATTTTCATGAAAATTAAACTTTATAAACTTTACATAATTGTCAAGATTTTCTTGTCAAATCACCAAGAAACTTAATTAACGCAGAACATACCTAGATCCATTGAATTGTATCTTGAATAAAGAATCTTAAATCTTGATCTTTTGTTCTTCAATTTAATTGCTCCAACCTTCTTCTTGATTCTTGATTGTGGGTTTATGGATCTTTTTTTTCAATATGCTTTCTCTGATATTCTTGTATTGATGGGATAGCACAAAGAATGAGAATTGCATATAAATTGGGACCATAACCCTATATATAGTTTTCATATGTATTTGGCACATCGTCAAATACAAATCCTAATGGAATTGGTATATACACATATAGTCCGGCCTACACTTTATTTAAATGCCCAAAGTCCAATTATTTAATTTTTTATTAGATCACTTTAATTTTGGGCCTAACTTTAAGATAGCTTTTATACACAATTAATTACATATGTCAGCCCACATGACAAATTAAATAATTTCCCAACATTTACAAATTAGAGTTCTTCTATGTGTGCAGAAAAGGGCTGGCAGAATGTGTTTTAAGTTTTCTATTAGAATCTGTTTTAAGTTTTCTACAGAACAGTTCTCTATTAGAAAATGGCAAAAAAAAAAAAGATAGCAGCATCTGTTTAAGTTCTGGCAGCAATTCATTTGTTAAAGGGAAATTGTTGTACAAATTACTATGGCGAATTTTCAGAATTGACATGTTGAAGTGATTCGTAATCAAATGTGTGGGCATTATATTATGTAGTGCACAAGTCATGCAGCTACTAATTTGGGAGACGTCGCCATCGCGGCATGACACTTGTTGAACGGTAATTTTGTTTTTGGAATTGGGTTGTGTGTGAAACTATAGCAAAGGAAATGAGAAAATTTCTGTATATACAATCCAATATGTCAATGGTTTTCATAAGGGGTCAAGGTGCTTACTTTAGTGAATCACTTTGCAAATAAACACAATCAACTGTGCAGTTTTTAATCTAACTATTCAGCATTTAGAACCGATGCATTGTATCCTTGCCATTGACCGACGTGTGCTAGCTACAAATTTCGACCATGTACACAGGGTCAGCCATGATATTTTGGATGCCATATGCCAACTTCAAATATGGGGCCCCTATGAATATTAAGTCCCTGTTTGATAGAGATTAAAATCAGATTTTTAGAATATTTTGATGGAATGTGTGGTTGAAAACTTGTCGGTCCTATAAAATGTATGATTAAAAATTAAAAATTAATTGTTGACTTTGTTTATTAAATAATTAAATACAATTAAATAAATAATAAACATAATTAGGAAAATTGGAGGACAAAATACAAGATTTAAACTCCAGCACAAGCATAAAAAGGGAAAAAAAGAATAATAAGTGGATCGGAAAAATCTCAAACTAGATTACATAACAAACTGAGAAACATTAGTTTAATCATTAATCAATACAATGATATTGAAAAATTGAAAAAAAAAAAAAAAA